>PVIJ01014381.1:0-41065 GCA_004024925.1 Scalopus aquaticus | reverse complement strand
GGGCTGTTTAAAAAAACTGTAAGCAAAGGAGAAAGGTCTGCTTTGGCTATAATCTGCAAAAGCTTCAGTGGTTCAGTAACTTTGAGCACCAGGAAGGTGTTTTAATCATGAAGTCTCAGATCTGGGCCAACAGCCTAAGCATCAACAAAGGTGATGGCTGAAACTCCCAACAGTGCAAAGTAGGTACTTACATTTTTTTGAAGTAACATTGGTTTATAACATTACATCAGTTTCAGGTGCACTGTGTTATACTTCAATATCCATCTATAACACATTATGATGGAACACTGAAACTCTATTTCCATCCATGACCCTACAATTGAACTAAAGGTATGTAATCAACTCTCTCCCTCCCCTGATCTAATTATAATGCAAGTGAAAATGAGACTTGTGAAAGGCAAAGGCAATGCAAAATCATCTCTGCAGAGGCAAATAGTTTACCGGTTTACCCCATTCTCTTCTGCTAACCACCAATGTGTTCTCTGGATCTAGGAATTTGTTTCTGTTTATTCATTCATCTGCAAAGAAATTATTGCCACATATGAGTGAAATCATACAGTATTTGTTTTCCCTAGTTTGACTTATTTCACTTAGCATACCTTCAGGTTCATCTATGTTATTGCAAAATGTAAAGTTTTATCTTTTTTATAGTTGTGTAATATTCTACACAAAAAGACCATATCTTTATGCACTCATCTGTCATCATGCACTTAGGCTGCTTCCATTTCTTGGCTACGGTAAATACTGCTGCAATGAACATAGGGAGCAGATAGAGTCTTGAATTAGTGTTTCTGTATTCTTCCAATGAAACTCAGAACTGGAATAGCTGAATCATATGCTATTTCTATTCCTAAGTTTTTGAGTAATCTCCATACTTCCCTCCATAGTAGCTGATGTGTTTGTGCATTTCTACCAATAGTGAAGGTGGACTCCTTTTCTCTATATCCTGGGCAACATTGTTTCTTGATATATGTGTATTTTGGTTAATAGCCATTCTCACAGGTAGGAGGTGATATTGCATTGCTGTTATACCCTAATAATAATGATTGTGAACATCTTATGTACTTGTTGGCCATCTGTTTGTCTTCATTAAAGAAATGTCTGTTCAGGTCTTCTGCCCATATTTGAATGGGGTTGCTTTTCTTGTTGCTGAGTTTTATTACTTCTTTATATATTTTGGCTATTAACCCTTCCTCAAAGTGGACCACTTGGCGAGTGGGGTGGCCGGATGCCACCCTCCTCCCTGGGCGTCTTTATTGTAACCTGCCACCAGCACAGAGGACAAGAAGGCCCTGCCTGAGTCTGCGTGCAGTAAGTGGTAAATCATTTACACTCAGGAAAACAGCATAGATACTGATAAAGGACTTGCAACTGATATAATTTTTTTTCTTGGAGAATTTTTCATAACTAATAGGGCAGTGAAAAAAAAGTGTCACCAAGGTTTTCTGTTTGGATGGAAAAATCAATGTAAAGCCAACGCATTGTCAATAACACCAATTACATCTTGTTGCACATAATTGAAAGTGGGTTGACTGACCTATTACAGATTATTTTTTTAACGTGATGCCCTGTATATATGTCACCCTAAATTCTGAATCTGAAGCAGGTTGAAATAAAATTAAAACCTATCACTGTCTTCCCAAAGCCCAGCCAGCAGCTGAGAAGAAACTGATCTATCTATAACAGAGTACATAATTCAAAATGACATTGGAGGTAAGAAAGGAAAAAAAACCTTGCCTAATTTTATGTTTGCGGTCGGTAAAGTTTGCTGACAGATTTATGAGCTTCAGCCAGCTAAACACCCCTCTGCTGTGTTCTTTCTCTGACTTGTCTTTCAAGTGAGGCAAATCAGCTCATCTTCAGGCCCTTCAGATGATCTTTCCCCTGGACCTGATGGACTTTAAATCTGTCAGAGAGAAACCAATTAAATCTGACTTGATGCCACAAATGTCTGATGCCAGAACAGGCCGAGGCCCAGAGAGAAGCTCCAGGAGCGACACAGAATGAAGGCCTTCCCAGAGGGTGTATTCCGTGGAGGTCAGTGAGGCTGTTACTATCAGGTCTGCGGTAGGAATGGGGTGGGGGCAAGGTGGACACCTAAAGTGTCCACGAGACACAAGGGCAGTCTCACAAATCTCCAGGCCACAGTGGCCACGCTCAGCCACACAGTTTCCTTTAGGCAGTGGGGGCAGAAGTGACCAAACTCAGAACATGGTGGTGTGTCCCCTCCAGAGCCAGGGGACAGTGACAGCCAATGTGTGTCTGGGGGATGTTGAGAAATAAAGAAGTAAGTGCTAGGGACAAAGCAGAGGCAATGTTATTCCCATTCGTGCATTTTCAGTTTTGAAATTTTGAGGCTGAAACAGATGATATACTATAGATTCAGACTGATTTTTAAAAATTATTATTCATATTTTTACATTACTGTGTATTCCCCATTGCTTACCCACCACCAGTTCACCCGTGAATCATCTCCATAGTCCCTTGTGCTCTTTTCTACCCCTCCCTTACTGGATGTCTCTTTCTTGTTTGGTTCTCCTATATTCCAGTTATAAGTGAAACCATTCGATATTTTTCTCTTTCTTTCTGGCTTATTTCGCTGAGCATTATCCTTTCTAACTCCATCCATATTGCTGCAAATTGCATATGTTTATCTTTTTTGAATGCTGAGTAATATTCCATTGTATATATATGCCACATCTTGATCCAATCATCTATTTTTGGGCATCTGGGTTGTTTCCATATTTTAGCTATTGTAAACAATGCTGCAATAAAGATATGGGTGCATGTATCTTTTTGGATTAATGTTTTTGTGTCCTTTGGGTAGAAGTGGTATTACTGAGTTGTATGGAGCCTCCATTTTTAGCAATTTGAGGAACCGCCATACAGCTTTCCATAGCGGTTGGACCAGTTTGCATTCCCACCAGCAGTGTAGGAGAGTTCCTTTTTCTCCACATCCTCACCAACATTTGTTGTTCCCTATTTTTTTAATACGTGCCATTCTTGCTGGTGTAAGGTGGTATCTCATTGTGGCTTTTATTTGCATTTCCCTGATTATAAGGGATGTTGAACATTTTTTTCATATGCCTGTTGGCCATTTGCATTTCTTCTTTGGAGAAATGTCTGACTGATTTTTAAGGAACTGGCTCTCACGATTGTGGAGGCTGGGATTTGCAAGGTTGGGCACTCAGGAGGGAGCTGCTACTGTCTTGCGGCAGAATCTTTGCTCTGGGTAACTTCATGCTTTTTTTTAAGGCCTTCTACTGACTGGATGAGGTCCATGCACATCATTGAGTGTAACCTTCTTTACTTACATTCAACTAACAGCAAATGTTAGCCTTGTTGATAAAATGCTGTAGGAGCATCACCTGAGAGCACTTGATTAACGAGCTGGGGACTATAACTCAGCCAAGTGGCTCATGAACTGAAGGCCGCATGGGCCTCTGGTCTAATGCCTCTCTTGTGTGGTTGAGACCATGTAAAAGTCAACCAACGGAGTTCTTTGTGGTTTACTTTCTAGTCATCTGCTCCAGAGGAACAAGTTTAGACAACAGATCCCTATTAAAAAAAGAGGCCTGACTTATCCATGAGACTAGAGCTTAGCACAGAATGTTCTTCCGCTGGTGCTCCCTACGTGGGTCCTTGTGCTTCCCTGTGTAGACTGCAGCTCTTCTCATTCTGAGGATGGAGGGCGAAAGAGGCTATTTCTCTCCAAAGAAGCACTGAGTTGATCCTTAGTCACCCAAGCATTCAGAATCTCCCTTCATCCACTCTCTGACCACTGGTAAACTCCCGCCACAGATTGGAGGGAGATATGGTCACCCTGAAAGTGAGAGGGGATCCCAACTAATTCCTCATCAGCATTGGCCCCTGAGCAGATAGAGTACGAGATGCTCTCAGCTGAGCATCACTTGTGTCCTCTCCCCAGGTGGCTCGCAGTGCCCAGGTGTGGTTGTAAAATGGAACAAATTAAGGGTTGGACTCAATTCCTTCATTCACTATGTCTCATGTGACACATGGGACAAATTTTTTTTCATTTCTTCATTAGTAATTGAGATCAATGTTTTGTGGCATAAGGTTGAAGAAAGAATGAAGTGGGAAGATCTTGAAATGTCTGAAATTAAGAACATGTTACCTGTTAACTGTAATCATTTTGATGAAAAATTCTACCAAACATTCCTTCAGTTGAAACCTTCCACACACAATCATCTACTTTATCACCACCTGACAAAGGTTCCATATTATGTCTCCAACACCCAGGGTGGAGCAATAACCCAGGTCACCTTCTTAGATGAGATGAGTCAACAGGTGACAATAGGGAGCCCAGAGGTGAGAGAAGAGAAGGCGAGGATGTAAACTTGGTACTATTTTGTTGAATTTCCCTAGTCTCAGACATTTCTATTTCTTGTGAAGAAAACGTATGTCTCCTGGACAGATGCCACTTCAGGATCACTAATACGTGATACAATTTTAACCTCCCAATTTTACTGCTGTTGGAGGCTGCGGTAGAAGTAGCTAGACTATAAATGGAAAAAATGTACTTTTTTAAAAAGAATAATCATAAAGCTGAGACTCAGGCGTTCATTCCAGAAGGTAAAGAAAAAGGATAAGGAAGATGTAGGAGCATGAAGGGTTTGGGAAATTCTCTGACTTCTAACTTTGAGCATCAAGGCAATTTGAGTACACACTGGTTTCCTAAACAAACCCTGTCTGAAACTAAACTGTAGACAATGACTTTTAAATAACAGCACAAAGATCCCTCAGCTCACAAGGAGAACTGGAGGGAATGAGGGGTGTACCATGTTCATGGACAAGGTGGAGTCAGGTGGCCTATGAGTGAACATCAGATGGAACTGGCTGGCTGTGTGACCAGGACCTCAGTTTCTGCCTCTGTAAAATGGAAATAATAATAATAATAACACCAACGTTACAGGGTTTTTATGAGGAGTAAATGTTAATGTGTAAGTGATATGCTTACCTGAGTGCTTTGATTCTAAGTACCCAATGAATTCTTTATTGATCATTATCACCTCCACCACTACCACTACCACTACCACCACCTTGACCTTACTCATAAAAGAGGAAATAGTGGTATTAGAAATGGGCTTACAACGGAAAGCAGTGGCAAATATCACACAGAGCAAATCAGTTTATTCTGCCTTACCCCAGGCAAACACATTTGGGAATTGGTTACTTAAAGCTCAGTTATCTTAAGACTGAATCTGTTTAAAGGCACTGGACAACCGTGGAAATAGAGTCAAGAAAAGAATGTGCAGCTAGAAATAAAGATATTTACCCAACCAGAAGATTTCTCAGTTAGTCAAACAACATTGGACCATAGTCCCCACTAGTAGAAGACAATTGCTTCTAGGGCTGATGACCCCAAATGGCCTGCAGAAGCCTCTGATGGTCCATGGAGACTTGGGTTAGAGTCCTCAGCCTGGGAGGCAAATGTTCCATGGATAAATGATGCCCCAAACCACAGAGGGCAGGCAACTGCCAACTTTCAGGAGCATAAATTTTACCTACCATCACAAATGTTTAAATGCTGTAAATATATACAAGCATGACAAATGGGAGAGCACAGAATGACCATTAGGATTATAATGTGTGTGTGAGGAAGCCATCAAAAGCTCTGCAAATAAAGGGTCATATAAATACTAAATAATTCCATTCTTTATTACTATTAATAATATGTCATCTGGCCAAAGCATTTCCTTAAGTACTTTATGTTCTCTGCTGGAATCAAGTCATTAATTCCATTTATAGTTAATGGGGAAGCCCTGAATCCAAATTAGGTTCCTGAGAAGATGTATGAGAATTACAGGCAAGCGGAGATCCTTTATCCTTTTATTCCCTTTGCAGATTGTGTTTTTCCACCAAACCCTTTTTTTTTTGCCTCTGAACTCTACTTTGAATATTGAATAATGCAAAATAAGTGACTCTTATAAATTATGATGGTTTTGAGTTGGACCAGCCATGAATTGCTAAGACCTCAGAATAACTCTAGTCCATTAATAAACCTCCTTTATAGCATTCAGGATCCAGTTGGCCCTAGCAATCAGGCTTCTCTGTGTGCCAGTGAAATAGGGCAGAGAGGGAGAATGCCCAAGATATGCCCCTCTCAATCTCTGCAAGGCAGTTAGCCCCTGACCCTCTTTCAAGATGGGAGGTAACCGAGCCAAGTGCTGAGTTTGGGCTCCACAGTCAGACTGACGTGTGTTGTGTCCCGGCTCACCATTATTTGACTCATCATTAATTAATTTGCTTAACATCTTCAGACCAAGTTGCCTCTAAAAGAAACATAAAACCTTCAAAATGGGTAGAGTGGTAATAGTGGGGACTACCTTTAGGTTTATTAGTATTTGTATTAGAAAAGGAAGGACAGAGAGAAGGAAGAAAGAGAGTAGGAAGGAAGATAGGAAGGGAAGGAAGAGAGAAGGAAGGAAGTTAGGGAGGGAGGAAGGAAGTGAAGGGCACAGCTTTACTCAGGAGCCTGTGGGGGGCAGGCTAGAGGGAGCCCTGCAGAGCCCAGTGTCTCTCCTCCCAGAGTACGACCTTGTTCAGCTTTATTAAAAGGCCCAGGAGCAAGAGAGCTGACAGAGCAGCAGCCTCCTTCTAGGAGCCAGACCAGGGATTCTGGGAGCAGCAATGGAGGCTCTGGGTTTCGAATGGGGTGGTGGCGTGCGGCTTGAGCTTATTTAAAGACCACCGAGAGGGGAGAATGCTCCCAGCAGAGGATGTTGTAGCTGAATCAGTTTGTCCTTGCTGTGCAATTGTGAGTCTGATTAGGAGAGGTAGTTACAGCAAAGAAGCCTAATATATTTTAAATGACTGTTAGCGCTGCGACTACCTATCTAAACAAATATATGGGATTGGAAGAATATTCAGAAATGCATGGAGATATCACCTCCTTGGCTTCGGGTAGATTGTTTCAGAAAAATGAAAGATGCTTCCATGCAACTCTTGGAGGAGATTCTACACCACTTTACTGCAACTGGTCTATGCAAACTGATACGGGTTATTCAATATGTTTTCTCAAAAGTGTCAAGATGATTCTAAACCAGTGGTGTCACAACCAGGAGATGAAGGTCCACCACATATCAACCAGATCACATTTATCGAGTCTCTCTATGTGCCAGCTACTGGGTTACTGCTTGAAAAATATTCTCTTATAAAACAATCTCATTTTGGAGGTGAGGAAACTGAGCAAAATATGTCAAATAACCTTTACAAGGCTATATGGATGAGTGTCAAATTTAAATCCATATTGACCCTAGATCCTGCATTTTAAAAATCACTATGGTTTACTTTCTTTCACAAGCAAGAGAATATGCGCACGTGCGCGCACGCACACACACACACACACACACACACACACACACACACACACTGTGAAAACTTTAGGAGGAAAAGAACACAAGGTGTTGGTGATATCCATAGGGAGTGAAGAAGGAGACAACTTTTGAGTTGTTGATAGTGACACTAAGGACAATTGTCATCCACTGGTTAGGTAAGATTTTGTGTAAAATGGAAGATCTTTTAGAAAGTTCTAAGATGCAGACTTAGTTGCATTGAGAGGCTCTGCTGTTTTCACTTTTCTGAATGTTGGCTTCACCTCTCACCCACAAGGACCTCTCAGCTCAGTCTGAGCATCTGCCCAGTGAGAGCAGCAGGTGGAGAGGGTGACCTCTTCATGGCAGTTTAGATGGGCCAATTGGGGTTGCATTTCACCCCTGAATCAAACACTGGACAGATGGGGTTTATAATTCCTGCCTCTACTACATACGAGGAATGAGAACAGGGGAGAAGTAGGTTTGGGAAGAGAAATTCTTTTTGCCAGTACTGCTAAAGTTAATGGATATTGTGTTGGCAAAGCAATAAAGTTCACCATAGTTCATGCATTTAAAAGCCAAAGAAACAGATTAATAAACTATCTAGGCAGTGGTACTTTATGAAAGGAAATTGTGATTTTGTGAGAATCTTGAATTTGGAATCTAAGACCCTGTTTCCTCCTCCTACATTTGTCTAATAACCTCTCTGGAATTCAGTTTTCTTGTCCATAAAACCAAAGCACTGCCTTCCCCTTTCAAAGCAGAGTTGTTATTTGTAAATACCTGCCTTTCATGAGACTGTAAAATCCGTGAAAGCCAAGCTCATGGCTTCTTGTTCAATGCTGTCTTTCCAGTGACCCATCAGAACTTGGTGTAGATTAGATGCCCAATAAATATTTGAAATATGAATTAAATGAGTTAATACATGGTATAAATGGAACTGGAGGAAAAGTTAATAAACCAGAATATTATTGGTTCCTACATCTGGGTGCTTATTAATGGAAAACAAGATTGTGTGCAGATGAGGATTTCAGGAAAACTTATTTCAGTGCTGCTATTAGGGCTATGACCTTCGAGGATCATCAAATTTCTCTGAGCCTCATTATTTTCCTCTGTAAATTATGGGAGCTAAAATGGATGATTCCTAAAATTCTTTCACACCAACTAAAATCTGTCAGTTAAGAATGTGGCTAACAGAGTGTGATCCCTCAGCTATAATGAATTCATGTATTAAAATATAATATAAAATGATTGCTCTAGAATAGAATCATAGGCCATGGTTATGAATCCTGACCATGGGCTTGATCCTTCCTTCCTTTTCTTTCCATCCTTTTATGCATTTGAATAATTATTACACACCTGTCCTGTGTGTTCCAGCTCTGTTGATGATGAAAAATTAATCTCATCCGGCTGCATCCTTGCTTTAATTAGGCACCCCCACTTGGGCCCTGTAGGTTCTGCCTTTGATGGCAATCAAAATCCACCCATCAAAGATCTACCATGTGTAATTCTATAAAGTGATTAAGAGAAGTTCTTTTCTGACCTTGATGAATTATAGAAATGACAGAGGCTAATCCCCCAGAAGTATAATCTTCTGAGAATAATGCTTTGGTCTCAAAAAGATAATCAAGTGCACACAGGAGAGGAGATTTTCTGCACTACCCTCCTCTGTTTTATGACTTCCTTTCTCCAAGTTGGTTTAATTGTGTGACACTTAGTTTCCCAATAAATTCTCTTGTCCTCAACCACAAATTCAATGCCATCCTTGCCAAACTGACTTTCCTGATGAGTCCCTGGAAAAGGAAGTAGCAAATCTTCGGAAAATCTGTTTTAGAGCTTCTTTTTGCTTCAGATCTGCAGGTTCTTTTGCTCTCACATGCTTGTTTATTAGTTCAATCCATTAGGAGAACAATGATCAACTAGAAATACCCCAGGCAGAAACATGACAAGAGCAAGGGAACAGATGACTGCTGGCACCCATTTGTAATATAATAAATAGTATTTCAGCATGTTGTAAATTTTTGACCTTAAGCAAGAGAAAGTTGATGACTTGAATGGAGTTTTCCTTGTAAACCTTTTCCTTTCTTCTTCAAAACTGCTGACATTTAAAAAAAATTCCTATCTCTCTTACAATTGCTTTACAACCCACAAACCAGGTCTGCTTGGAGGATGCTTGATTCATTTGTGGGCACTCACAGCTGATGGTAAGCAGAGACTTTCAAAGGCTGAATGGATCACAGAGTTAGTGCATTGCTCAATGCTCCCTGCAGAAAGCTGCCCCCTAGATTTGCAAGAGGCACATCTTTAGCTTCAACTCTCTAGCATGCAGCTGAATAAAAATATCCTCTTGGATGTACAGCATACAAATTATGAGATTTCTAGTCATATAGAAACCACTCCATAGTGAAATTTGAGCATGTGCTTAACTCCTCTAAACTTCCATTTCTTTATTTGTGGATGTAAGTGACAACTGTCCCTGCCTTATAGGGTGAATATTATGAATATGAAATAACATAAATCATGTACAAGGTTGTCAGGGCCAGGCACACAGTAATGGTGGTACAGACATGTGAATGTCTGTGTTCATATTGTCCTCCTCAACTCTTCCTTTTGCCACTGTAGAAGCAGAGAAGTACCTCTGGTTCTAGAGGGAAACCAAACCAAAGGCAGGAGGATATTCCTGCTGCTTCACATGATGGAGCTGTGGCCATTTCCAGTCCTTCCCCATTCAGCCTGTCACATCACCATATTATCCTGGTATCTCCTTATTTCACTCTCACTCAGGGATCCTGCCTTTGCTCACTCACTTCACCTTCTCTGTTTCTGCTATTTTGTGAGTATGCCCCCCGCTTTCCTCTGTGCTCAGGGTTCACTCTAAACTAATTGTCTCTGTCAATTCTGATGCCCTATCAAGTCTCAGAAAGCAGCAGCCTTCACGAATCCAGTCCGTCACAGAGACTATAAAGGCTGAGACACACGAAGAAATTTTACACTCTTCAAATTAGAAGTAATGATCCCTTTGCCAAGATGGAAGAAAAAAAATACTTTCTTTTCAATGTTCAGATAACATAAATGATGTTGACAGAAAGATGGAAGCGCTTTGTTTTGTGATGAAGAGATAAGAAAATAAAAATCACGTGAGCTATATAGATCATTAGTTCTAGAAAAGTACAAATATTTGTACCTGTATGGTGGGATGTCCTATGGAATTTATAAACTAATGTCCCTACAGAAAACGAAAACATCCTCTGATTTATTTGGGAAAGGACAGTTATATGTCATTTATAAGACTGAGCACCACATAGCATATTTAATCAACAGGGCGTAATAATGATAGTAATAATAACAATACATAATTTCAAAAATCATTATAAAGGACCTTGAGAATTCAAGTAATTTTTTCCACCATTTTATCACTGACAGTTTCAAATGCTTCCAGAAATAACTTCCCTGGCTTGGAAAGCGTAATCAGAACTTTTGAAAGGCAACACAAACACAATTTACTCTGTATTTCAGTTGCCTCTTTCAAAAGGCTCATCAACGATCAGTTTCTGTGCTTTGCAACTTGATTCTGGTATCCATTCTTTATCTACAGTTTACTGAGCCACATGAGGCAGCCACTCTTGCCTCTTGTGTATAAGAATTTGTATGTTTCCAAGACACTTATTCCTCTACCTTTTATTGTAGTAATTGGTCTACTTCCATCCCTATGTAAGATCAAAAATGCCTTGAAGGAGCAGGAGTTATAATTCAAATGTCTTACATCTTGCAGTAAGAGGCAGGGAGACTGCCTTGTATATACTCATAGAAATATCTTCAAAAAGAGCAGTAAAAAGCTGTATTTCATTATGGGTATAATTACACATGAAAATTCAGTGGACGTTTCCGTGACCATTGAAATCAAATGATAGATGAAAATCAAACTGACGTTTGACGTGATATTTTATACATTTCAAGCAATGTTTCAAAAGTACTCTGTATTTGCTTTTTAAGAAATTCTACCCATTTGAAATTCTTTAAATTCTACCATTTAGAAATTCCAAAGTCCCTTGGAATTTGGGGTGAATAATAAATCACGAAAGTATGCCACAATTCTTGGGAGAAATATTCTAAGAAACTTTAGAAAGATTCTAAAAATATTCACAATATTTTGGCAATGAATAATCAAATATAGATTTTTCAATCTTTAATTTATTGCATTACCCTCTAACTCAGATTCACATAACTGGTGGTTACTAGAGGGAAAAGGGGTTAAGGGATGAATGAGTGAAATGGATAAAAGGGACTCATTGTTTCATAGTAGATAAAAACCAGACTTTTGGAGGTGATCATGGTGTAGAGTATATAGATGTAGAATTATGTGCTGTCTACCTGAACAAAATAGTGGTTGCCAAAAGGGAAGAAGCAGGGAAGGGAGGTAAATCAAATAAAAGGAATCAATTGTATGATGGTGGGTGGAAGATAGTCTTTTGGTGGTAAACATACTATCATTTATAGAGATGTTGCTTTATAAGGCTGCATCCCTGAAACCTATATAATGTTATAAGCCAATGTTACTTCAATTTAGAAAAATGAACCTTACAAATCAACAAGAAAAATGCTAGATGTTTAGCAAAAATTTGAGAAAACATGTGTAATAGTTCATGGAAGGAAAATACAAATAAGTTTTATCTATATGCAAATATACTCAGTCTCATATATAAGAAAAAATACAATTTAAAACTAGAGTATCACTTTTAATTAAGCAAGTTGGCAAAATATGAAAATATATAGATACAATTTATAAGTAGTCTGATGAAATAAACACTCTGTTACATAGAAATTTTTAAAGGGAAAAATATGTCCTATTTATCAAATCTTTAAATACATTACCTTTTGACTTAGTAATTTCATTTCTAGCACTTTAACCTGCAGAATCTTCCCCACATATCATAAAAGCACACAACTTTATTTTGCAGCACCATTTGCAATAGCAAATTGTAGAGGCAAATCAAATGTCTGTCAACAGGCGATTGGTTAACTTATGAAAAATTCTCCAAAAGCATGTAAGTAATTTCAAAAGAATGAGAAAGTTTTCCATAACCTGATAAGGAATGTTCTCTAAAATGAGAAGTTGATCTCCAAATTACATTGCTTATTGAAGAGAGCAAGATACAAACCAGGGATTACGTGTTTAAAAATGAGAAAAAGGAAATAGGTCTTTACATTTTTTTTTTTTTGATTTTGCGTAAGGTATTTCTGTAAGGACGCAAAAGAAAAAGAAAGTTGTTTCTTTCTGTTGAGGAGACAGATGGCTGGATTGTGGAGACTGGAAGGACACTTTTATGAAACTGTAATCTTTTGAAATTTGAAAAATGTAATTGAAATACCTACTTAAAAATACATACAGCTAAAATTAAATAAGTCATTTGTTTTCATCCCTCTTTTAGAACAATGCTTCTTTAAGTGGGACCTACATTGATGTCGTGGTTGATTCCGTCAAAATGCAAGAGCTGAGTTCCCAGTCAGCCCAGGAAGGAGAGAAGAGGTTTCACTCTCTGAACTTACAGAGTTCAATTCTGGAACTTCACGGCGCATAGAGACTTTAAACAAACTGGAGTGAAATGCCTTCCCAGAAAGTGTTCCCACGGGGAACCCATCTCAAAACTGCCCTGGATCCCCCAGTTCCTTACATCTGTGCTCCTGCCTCAGCCAGAGATGGCCAGGGTTTGACTTAATCATCAGGTGAGCCATTATTTTCTTTCTGTCATGAATCAATAGAGAGATTGCTGAGCTTGGAGTCTGGTGTTTTACATCTTGGAGAGGTTGAAAAACCAGCATTCTTGTTCTTTGGCTTAATGTGGGTTTAGAGAAATGGGTTTCAATGATTTCCCCTTCTCCTAGCGAGTCTTCACACACCCCGTAGCCTGGATTTTGCTGTCCTGGAGGGTCTGATGTGAGGATGTGCCAATTAGCAGGGCGCCAGGTAAGCAGAGAATATTAGCAGGAAATTTGAAGAAAAAAATTCTGCATCAACCACTAGGGCTCAGTTCCTGCACCATCCTCCTGGTCCTTCCCTTCAGACTCACAAATCCATAGCACACTTCTCAAAAGAAATAATTACAACAGTAGCAGTCAGCTTGCCATTTCAAGGATGCCTTTAAACATAAAGGAAGGAAGGAAGCTCTTCTTTGGAATTCACCTGAATAAGCTTTAATTACACTTTGGGAACCACCAAAGCAACTAACCAGGAGGATATTGTTGTATCAGGCCCATTCCCAAGGATGCACTTTCCCTAAATTGTTTTGACTTATAAAGAGATCATGTTTTTTTTTTTTAAGATTTATTTATTTTTGCCTTCAAGCTGGGGTGCAGGCCAGAGGTGTGGGGCAGTGAGAGGGTTCACCAGAGACAGAGTGGGGAGCAGAAGAGGCAGATTGACAGAAATACACTGCTGAGGGGAACAGTGAGCGAGGCAGGAGAGGTCTGCTGTGCCATGTGGGAATCTCCCCAGTCGGTCATCTAACTCGTGTGGCAGCTGAAGATGGCTGCCACCCCCAACAGCTCCACAATGCTGTGCTTAACCCATTGTGCCACCAGGGAGGCCCAAGATCATGTTTTGACTTGAAGTGCAACCTTGCTCTTTGTTATTGTAGGGTAAACAGAAATGGAGGAGAGTGGATAAGGGGGAAAAAAGGAAGCAAACGATTTTATAGCAAGGCCTTACAAATGACCAACACAACATCCTTAGTTTTGAAACAGCAAGTTGACAAAATTCAGAACCTGTCAGGATGGTCTCTGCTTGCTCTCCTGCTGGGAAATATTTTCAAACTCATCATCTTCCTTTTATGAGAAGGAATTGCTTTCTTGTAGACGTGAAGGTTCTAGAAGTTGCAAAGGACTTGGTATGGACATGATATCCTGTCCATGACTAAGAATATGGCCTCAGAGTCTCTCTATTATAAACCCTCTTAAGAATTTGAAGCGGAGAACTGTTGGAAGGTGTAGTTTCATTCCCATCCTACTATTTTTCAGGGTAGCTACAGCTATTTTGTCAACTGTATAATCATAACTAGCACACATGTATAGAGACACCACTTCTATAGTATAGAGATGATTTGGGTTTAAATTTGTACCTCAGAACATTTCAGGGATTTAGAGGGGTGTCACTGAGCACTGAAATATTCAGAGTAGATAACAAAGCACAAAATAGAAATAATTATAGTTGATTAAGTATGCAATATATGCCAAGTACTGAGCATCGTGGTTCCTACAGAATATTTGTTAATGAAATGGAGACACAGAGAAGTGATTGTAAATTACATGTCCAAGGTGACATAACTATATATAGCAACTGGATTTAATTCCTGCCAAGGTAACTTAAGTGGTTATGCATTTATCCTGTGCTACATTGTCTATCAGAACTCTAATAACTGATAGGTCAAGCACAGTATACTGGATGATTTCAGAGAATGGGGAATGCTGGGACAAAGCTAGAAGAGTAGAAGTTTCCCATCCACCATATAGCAGATAAAAATGATACTAAACAGTTAATCAATCATTGGTTAATTAATGAAGGTGTTTTCAGCAAGCATGTGGCTCAGTTTTTAAGAACTCTGAGTTAGTGGTGACTCTTTATAAGGGGTATAAATCCAACTCAAACTGAATTAAGGATCGCTGAGGACGTAGGTGTTATTGTTTTGTTCACGGCAGGTGTGAACAGCGTGATGGCCAAATCTCTCGGTCTCTGTCGTTCTCTTCTGGGATGGCTGCATTCTTAGCCTGTTTCTTGCCACATTTGTAAAACATTGATTAGCTGGTACCCAGGAGTGTATCCTATGAGAATAGCCATCCTGGAGAGAGCTGACTCTGTCAGAAACAGTGCCAGGCAATCTCCACATCATTCCCTCTTTCTGGGCACCCACGGAGACGGCATCTCCCAAACCTCTTCTAGTTGGGTTGAGCCAAAAGTGACTGAGTTCTGGTCAAGAAAAATGGGTAGGAGGAATTGTAAGGCCTGGTTCTCACAAGCAACTCAATATTTTCTCTCTCTTCCCATTGTCTTGGTGGCCTCAGTGCTGCACTTACAGTTGGAGAAGCTTCCACATAGTAGAAAGCTGCCCAACTCAAATGAGACATTTTGTGAACAAAGAGTCAAATTTTATTACGTTAAATCACTAATATGTGAGGCTGTACTTGTTCCCATAGCACGGACCAGACAATTCAAATTAATACAAATACTACTTCCCCAATTTCCACCCTCAGTCTCCTCATTTGGCGCTTGTGCGATCTCAGAATAGCCGCAGTGAGAGTAATCAAATGGGAACAAGAGCCACTCTTCATGTGGACTGAAATCCCACAACCTGTACTGTTCCTTTGGGGGGTAAATTGTGATATACTATGCACAATTCTGGGGTCCAACACATGTTCATATGTCTACCCAGAGTGGTAAGGATACTTATTTTGAAAATTGGAATTTGGTTGCTTTTGCCAATACAGATTCATAGGAGAATTTTTAGTCCCATAACAAAAAATTTTATCAGTCTGCAAATTTTCCTCTTATTCACATGCTTTTCAGGTATGGGAATTTATGCGACTCAATTTAGTGTATTTGTCAAAATATAAAAGGACTTTATGCAAATTCCTTAGTTTTCACTAACACTGTAATCTGGCTTTGTTTTTATTAAATGTTAATACATTTATCTTGGGGAAATTTTAATTTTTTTCTTTGTAAATCGTGCAGAATTGGAAAGTTGAACTCTAGAGATTATGAGTAATATCGCATATAGGCAATCTCATCTACATTAATCCATCCTGGCACCAATTTTCATTATAGAAAATCTTTCTTGTGCTGAGAGAGTGGGGTAGGGTATATTTGCATACTGAGCTCAGAGGAAAGCACATTTTCATACTTGAGTTTTTATGGTACAAATAAGAGAATTTTAATGACAGGTTTTATCTACTTATGAATTTCAGCTCTCTCTGGAACATTCTACTTCCACAATTGAGCAAAATCTAAAGGCAGTCCCTGTCAAGATTATGACTTTTCTGGCAATTATATGTTTTTACACTTTAAATGTTATGGCATGGGCATTTTACTAGTGCTGCACAGAATAAAAATATACATGAGACACCAAAAGACAGATGTGCAGAATCAAAAGCTCAGATTAGTAATATGGGTTATAAGCTGCTTCAAAGATGTCAAACCCACAGGAATTTAAAGAGACTATAAAGGATGCCTATATAGCCCTTGTGTAGAATTACTATTCTCTACACCTTGCCATAATAGTTCCCTCCCCGCCCACCCATCGGTCATTTATTCCTGGAGCTGATTATAGTAACTGCTTTAAGCTCTTTGATAATTTCAACATCTGGGGCATCTTGTGTTGGCATCTGCGGGGATTTTTTCTCTTGTGTTGGGCACAATTTGGGGGCTCTTTTGAAGTAACTTTGGATTGTATGCGTGGCAGTTTGAATATCAAATTGAGAGAATTTCGGTCCCGTAAAAATCATCTGCAGAATGTTGACTTCTTTTTTTTTTTTTAAAGATTTATTTATTTATGCATACAAGCTGGGGTACAAGCCAGAGGTGTGGGGTGCTGAGAGGGTTCACCAGAGACAGAGTGGGAAGCAGAACAGGCAGAGCGACGGAAATACCCTGCTGAGGGGAGCAGTGGGCGAGGCAGGAGAGGTGTGCCGTGCCATGTGGGAATCTCCTGAGCAGGGTGTTGAACTCGTGTCACAGCTGCGGACAGCTCCACAGCACAGCGCCTAACCACTGCGCCACCAGCGAGGCCCCAGAATGTTGACTTCTTTTGTTTGTATTTTTGTTTGTGGATTCAGAAGGAAACCAACCCAGTTATACTGACTCCATGAGTTCTGCTTAGCCCTCTGTGCAAACAGGCCAGTGTCAGTGCCGCGTTCACAGCTGAGCTGGCTGCTCCGGGTCTACCCCACATGGGAAGCGCAGGGCCGAGTCTGGGAGTGTGTTATTCACAACAGAGTTCTGGAATCCGCCTTTCTAGGCGTCTTTGGAAGCAACAGAACTTAGGTTTGAGTAAGTCTCTCTGACTTAATACAGAAGACAGGTGACACAGTCTGCTGGGTGCCTCAGACACGACTCTGGTGGTTCTTTCACGTCTCCATCACCCTCTCCTGGGGTTTTACCAAGACCTCAATGACCCTGATCTGCTCCAAGACAGATCGGGTTCTTGAGAGGTACCAATATGTTGTCTCCTCCCTGACCGGTCATAATTTCCCACATTCTCTGACGTGGTCCAGCTGAGCAATTCCTCTCATCTTTAGACTTTCTTCCATCACTGAGCATTTTCACCTCTCTTTTCCCACCGCTCCCCTCCCCCCACACCATTGATATTCAGTCCCTTTACCCAGGGCTTGGACCCCTATCCTTGTTCCTCATTTTTATTTCTCTCAATCCTCAGGTTCTCCTCACTGCCTCTGTTATGTATATCTCCCAGCTCCAGCCCCGTCCACAGAGCAGGCTGTGTTCTGCGAGGTGCTTGTGGCCACCTCTCTTTCCACCTGAGGAGCTGGAGCTTCCAGCTGCTGACGTCAGCACAGAAGGCTCAGAACTCAGGAAACAAAGCCCTCCAGGAACTCGGGTTGGGGCTGTTGTAGTTTTAGGGAGGATCACAGATGCTTGCTTGCACGAAATCCAAACAAAAGGGATTAAACAGAAGACCTGACCGGTATCTCTTTCTCAAAAAGGATGAGTGTGTCCAGAATTGGAACAAACTTGGCATTGGTAGACAGTGTCTCTATTTGGATAGAAACATAATTCCACAGTAGATGGACTCAAGTTATTGTTACTCCACCCATCTGACAACACGTGCAATGTTGTCTTCTTGTTGCTCATTCTGAAATTTCAGGGCTGACAAGTTTTTCTAAACTCAAAGGCAGTAATATCCTCCCTCACCCTGACATCACTCCACCTATGGAGGTCACCATCATTGTCCTTTCCCTAAAAGCTTAAAGCAGGAAGGGAGGTGAAAGAAGAGGGAGGTGAAAACTCTCACTTTTGTATGCTTTACAATTTGTTGGCACCAAACACAAATATTTTATGACCATATCTCCATTCTTTCCTACCATGAGTGTGGGACATCCAGACTTCTTGATGTTACTTTTCCATATCATAAATTATCAAAAATGCTCAATTCAACTTGAATCCTATAATTCTCAGTGTGAAAAATGATGTGCACTCTCTGAAGGTAAAACTGTTATTTTATTCTTACTCTCTCTATCCCCAGGGTTCAGCTTGGGGGCTGAAACAATCTTACATATTGTTATGAGAGCAAGTGAATTAATGATTGAGAGGTGCACCTAATGATTCGAGAGAAGCTTGAACTATTTCTTGACTCCTATTTTCTGTAAGAGTAACAGATCAAATCTACACACGGATTCTGTTCATGCCTGTTCTAGTAGTGGCCAAATTTCTTTTCCTATAAATGGTAGGGGTGTCAAACTCCTAGAGGGGAAAATATTGAGGAAAGACACAATCAAAGTCATTTAGAACTCAAATAGGTAAACTGTTTCATTTTATGGCAACTGCTGAAGAGCTCTTCACAATAATTTCCGATGGCTGCGTTTGGGTCTCATATACCAGGTCTTGAGTCCTGGTGTTGGTCCCATCTGTGAAAATGGCAGGGAGCCTACAAACAAGATGGTGGGCCATCAAAGTCTGACTCAGGCTGAGAGGAGAGAGTTGGCTTGGGAGAGTGCAGTAGAAAGTCAGGTTATTCCATAGAAGCCTGGCTTTGCTTTCATGACTGTTAATAATTAAAATAACAATTTTGGTACCAATAATTATTAGAAAAGGAACTCCATTAAAGACATGAAATCAAGAGGCCTGAGGGAGGTGACCTGTTACCAGTTTGAACTGGAAGCAGGAAATGCAAAATGGTTTGAAAGTTCATGGACAAAGAAGTTTGAGAGCTTAAAGCAAATTTAGAATGTAAGATTCTCATTCTGCACTTGCAGAAATGGATGGCGAAGAGGGAAATATCTTTTCTATTTCTCGCTCAGCATTATTATTGGTAAATGATTCAGATTGCATGCAAATCTTTATCTTCACCAGAAGGTAAGTTCCACGAAAGACAGTTTTTGTCTTTTTTATTCAAGTAATTTCCTCATTTCCTCGGACAATGCTTGGTACTCATTAGCAGGTGACCAATTCCTTGGATGAGTTTCAAAGTCTACGCAGTGGTTAAAGTTTGAGTGTTAAGTCAAGAAAATGTGAATTGGAATACTGAATGTCTCCAACTAGACATGTAGCTTTGGACAAGTTACTATACTTTTATAAACCTCAAATATGACACCAATTAAAATAATGCACATAAATCCTCTTGACCAGACTTGGTACAAAGTACCAGTGATATTTATAAGCTATATGATATTTATAAGCGATAGCCATATTTTACTGAACTATTGGCTACATTATAATTTCTAGGGGTTTTTATTTCACTCAACTTTCTCCCCAACTTCAGGGTTTTAACATCTTGCATTCCTAAAAGAACTCTCAGACCATTCCCATACCCAAACATCCTTAAATGCTTTATTTTTTTTCATGAAAATACATTAAAGAAATGTGTTGAAAATTAGTATTCATATTATGACCTCATTTCACTTGCTGAGCAGCCTGTCAATGCTGTTTTATTTTTTAAATCATAATCACTCCCCAGTTGTTCATACATTTAAGCAATCAGTGCGGTTAAATCAGAGAACATCCCCAGTCAAGGATACCAGGATAAAAAATGAACTGATGGAAGAGGCAATGGTGTATTATGGGTGTGTTGCAATTTAATATAGTGCCCCCCAGTGTTTATGCTTATTACCTATAAGAAAAATCCAAAGACTCCAGGGTTCTATTTACCTAGAAAGCACTACCGTGCTAATAAACAAACAAAAACAATTCTAGGCCAGGATTGCCAGAAATTGCATATGGAATCAGTGATGAAAAGCCCTGCTGGAGTAATTAGCAAAAACAGTTAGATCCTGTAATGCAAGTGCTCTCCATTCAGCAGTGCTGGCATCACCTGGGAGCTTGTTAAAATTCAGACTCTCTGTCCCCACCCCAGGCTGGGACAGTTGGTAGGATCAGAACCAGCATTTAACAAAATACTCCCCGGTGATTAATGTTTGAGAAGCATTGGTTTAAAATGTTTAAAAAAGCAAACAGTGTAAGAACTGCTTTCTTATTTTACAGAACAAATTCTTATAAGTGATTTAAATAATATTGAATCAAGCAAGGACTAGACTAAAGGAAAAAAATGATCATTCTCCTAACACCCAGCAAAAACCATATCATCTACGAATGTGTGCTCTACATGCAGTTTTGTAACACACTCCTTCCAAACAAGAACATATTATGCACAGTGATCTAAGACAATAAACACCTCTGTGTCATCATTTTGAGTGACAGGGTAGGATTTGTGGTCTTTGTGTATGCTCGTTTATCAAATATCCTACTGATGGAAATTGAGCTACTTACAATTTTATGCTATCCTAATTTCTAAGTAGAATGTCTTCACGACGTGTCTTCTTGCACTTGTGATTTAGCTACTAAATCCAAGAAAAGTCATCATTACTCACAAGTTCCAAAATGTCTTTAGCAGGAAAGGTACTGGATTAAGCATCAAGAGACCTAGATTCTAACCTCAGGCTTGGCTTCATGAGTGAGTAGTGTAGAAAATGTTCAAATGAAAAATTTATATAACCATCCTCCCTAGTAATCAGAGAAAAACTGTATGTGTTTAACCCAGAAGATCTCCATTAAAAATGTTAATGCCCCATCTTGGCAATAGACCATGGCAATATCCATTTGGTGGTAAGTTTCCAAGGTGAAAAATACTCATCTTCTTTTATGCAGTATTTCTTCAAAAAAAGATTTATTCTAAAAATAGTCATAGGCACACAAATATTTATGCACAAGTATAATGTGAACAACAGGAAACAACATAAAACCCAATAACAGGACATTGACTAAACAAATTGTAGAAATAACACTGTCAAGCAAAATCAAATTTTAAAAGAACACTTAATGACATGAAAAATATTCCTCATGTATTAAGTGAGAAAGTAGGTTACAAAACAGTAGATGCAGTCTACCCACAATTTTGCAAAATATAACTAAATAAAAACACACAAAGACATGAAAAAATTGGAAGGACTTCTAACAAAATGTTATCAGTTTTTATTTTGTGGAGTAGGAATGACTAATTTTTTTCTGCTTTATTTTTCCTTTTCTGTATTTTAAAAATATCTTATTGGATTATTTTAACATAGTCACTTCTCACTGTTGCTTCTTCTCAGTTAACAATTCCAAGCCTAAGCATTCCGAAATAAGTAATAACAAAAGAAATTGCCCTTCTTGGTTATTTCTCCTATGGACCTACGGATTTATTTTTTTATTTTTTTAATATATATTTTTATTGTTATTTATGTCTTTTGCATTTTGTATTCCCCTTGGGTAGCCCACCATGGACCTACAGATTTAAAAGGCTGCTGCATTGGGGGTGTTTCTCCCCACAGCAGAGTTATCAGATAGCATGAGAGGTTTATGGAGGAAAGGGAATTTCCCCTACTCCTCTAGGTTCTTCTTGGATTGTAGACTAGTCAAGGAGGGGAAAAAACAAAAGTAATTACTTATGTACTGGGAATTTGCATTGACATGGATTTCAAGGTTGATGAGGCAAAACGGGGGCATGTATCCTAAACTAAAACATTGGGGGCCTCCCCGGCGGCGCAGCGGTTAAGCGCTGCGCTGTGGAGCTGCCGGCAGCGTCGACGCGAGTTCGACACCCGGCCGGGGAGAATCCCACATGGTGCGGCAGACCTCTCCTGCCTTGCCCACTGCTCCCCTCAGCAGTGTATTTCTGATCTGCCTGTTCTGCTACCCGCTCTGTCTCTGGTGAAACCTCTCGCCGCCCCACACTCTAGCCTGTACCCTAGCTTGTATGTATAAATAAAAAAAATAAATAAATCTTTAAAAAATTGGATAGGGTCTAGGGCTTCAAGGAAATAACAGGAGGACTCACATGACAAGGAAAGAATGACTCATGATAAAGACCAGATGCTGTGTAATTAGATGTTTGCCCTGCCACGTGGCTAGGTTTCTTTGGTGAAGGTTATTTCTGGTTAAAAACCTTAATTGTGGATAATACCTCAATTTCCTTTTTTCTGGCAAATAAAGGGGGTGATAAAGGCTTCTCTTGAGCCTGCAGGCCCTCCAATGACCTCACCTTGAAATAATCCACATACTAAAGTCACAAGTCTTAGGAAGTTCTCCTCTAAACATCTTAGGGATGTGTAGCCTTCAGGGGCAATGTGTGAATGGCCCTTTGCTTTTGATCTATCAAGAAACTCTGAGATCCAGCAGATCTACAACTTCCAGGAAGTTCCCTAAGATAAGGCTAAGGGCATCTCTTTGTCACAAACCAAAATTGATCCCTGAAAGTTTTGTGAGGTTTTAGGAGGGAATAGAAGAGCCCAGGCACCAATATGACTAACAAAGGAGTCTTTATTGGGAGCATTCCCGTGCCTGTGATGTTCACGGGTCTCAAGATGGAGGCCAGTGGAGTCCTGCCCCGTAGAAAGTGGGGGTGTCTTATATATACTGTAGTAAGAGTACAGTTATGCACGGTCAGGCATGCCACAGATATTTGAACCAGCAGATGCTTTGATGACACCCAGGTGGCTGTGGTCGATAGGGGGAGTTCAGTGAGGCAAGTCCTGTTTGTTAAAATTTTCCTGCAGTTTCAAGGCCTGCTTGTCAGCAGTTTTCAGAGGCTCATTCACACCCCGCTCCCTGCCCCTCCACACCTTTCAATCCCCTTGTTATTTCTTCCCTTTTGTATCTTTCCCACATTCTCCCCACATATTTCTCCAAGCATGTAAACTGTGATTTGGACTCTCTAAGCCCTGTACTTACTCTTGCAGTATATAAATAGGACTTTTTCTCATTATACTATTATTTTCTGAGGTAAGGGAATCTTTGAGAATCACTGAAAAAGGAACAGTTTAGTTGAATAAAAATCATCATCTCAGTTTAATTTGCATCACCCTTTTGCTGTCCAAATGCAGGAATTCTGTAGCATTTTCATCCCATGTTGTACATTTTTTTCCCCATCGTATCTCAACAAATGATACAGATTTGTTTGATTTATTAAACTCGGTTATTTTGCTTGCTTAGGAAGCTTGAATCCCTTTTCTTTTAAAAGTTTTAGTTTGGTTTTACTGATTCTGTCATTTTATTTTTTTTTTGCCCAAAAAAATGTTTAGTTCTCAAAAAGTCTCATCACGTGATTTTCCACACATTGGCCAGTGTTCCAAGCTCTCTCCACTTAATAAATCACCACAACCATCAAGTAAAGTGAAACATGATGTTCTCAGTAAGCATCTCCCAAAAGGCTCCCCAGAGTCAGTCTCTCTCCTTTTACTAGTGTAAAGCTCACTAATTCTGCTTTCTTCAGTAAGGGCAGACACAAGGGATGGAGTTGTAACTTGGCATATCTTAAACAATTTTAAGTTTCTTTACCTTGACCATTAAATGACAATCTGAAAATGTCCTGTTTAGTGAGAAAACTGGACACCATATTATATAATCATCCCATTGGGTATTTAGGAAAAATAATTTAAATGTATTTAGGAAACAAAAATCTATATCAGAAATTAGATGATGGGATTTCAATGTCTGAAGAATGTTCAGGTGTTATTTTTGAGGTGTTATTTTTGTTGGGCAGTGAGTGTTGGAAGTCACTTACTACATCATTCTTTCTGTTGTACTCACGTAGTTCTTGTGTGAAATTGTCAGTGGAAGTTCTAAATAGAGGAATAAGGCCACTTTTAATTCATTTTAAGAAAAAAGTTTCTTAGACTCACAATTTTTCAAAGATATATAAAGCAATTCAAACTCAGAAATATTCAGTAAGATACTGGTGAGAACTTCTCAGAGGTATTTTAGGAGATAATGGGTAGGAGCTTAATGATCTCCAAGTTTCATCCCAAATTATAAAGCTAGGACTAGTTCAGTGAAAATCTGTCCTTTGTTTTCTTTCTGGAAACCAATGGATGGAGGGCAAATAAAAAAATAAAATAAATGGCAAGCATGCCCACTCTCTTAAAGATCATTGCTTTGTCCCTTGAATATCCATTTCATACACCATAAATGTGCCTTCTGTATCCAGAGATATAACGTGGTAGTGGTGGAATGGAAAATTAACTAAACTTCAGGTCAGAAAAACTGAGTTCTGACACTGGAGAGCCATATGACCTTGAGGGGTTGTAGCTTTTCTTCCTGAGAACTGCATTCCAAGGATTATAGCCAGAACCTTTTTAAAACTGTAAAGATAATTTAAAACTATCAAATGATTTTACTTATACAAATTTTATGGAAGTTATTTCAAAGGAAATGCCCACTTGTAGTTATTAAACTCATTTCTAAAACTATAGTATTCCAAAAAACCAGTAAGACTAACTCCCCGTCTCTTGTCATACAGGTAGTTTTGGAGCCCCTGGAAATGCTGGGCTTTTTTTCTTTTTTGCCTGAAGTCAACACACCAGGTAGATTTGCTTTTTTTAAATTGAAATAAAATTGCATTATAGCATTATGTAAGCTTCAGGTGTTCGTCACTGAGAATCAACATGTGTCTATATTACATTAAATTCGCTGCTGCTATTACTGTTGATTGCTACTATCTATTGTTGGCTTACATCCTGATGTTTTTCTCCTTCTGGAGAATTAATAAACCAATTTTTTTTGTCACTTAGAATAAGAAAAGAATAGAATAATTTTGGCTTCAAAATCCCTGAATAGCTGGTATTGCCATAGATAGCATGCATGTAGAACAGGATTATTAATAAGTCCACTCTATTTGAGGAGGTGGGGGGTTGGGGGGGTGGGGGTAGTGGTGGTGGTGATTTGCATAATGGAAACTTTCTGGTTGCTGAATTCCAGATACAGCAGTGAAGGTCCCTGCCATTTCAAGCTGAAACAGGTACAGCATCCACCCCCACTGTTTACCTGCATCCCAATCCCCAGGCTCTCAGCTCTTTCTTCATGGGAGGCAGTGGGACCTAATGGGCTGAATGGGCTGTTGATTCATTTAGTCACTTTGGGCAAGATACATGTAGTTTATTCATTAAAAAGTGGATTTTTAAAAACCCATCAATTCACAATGGTTTTGGTAGATGGCAACAAAATGTTTTCACAGTTGAACCTCATCATACTTGAGGTTGGGAAAACAAAAGCAAAATCTATAACCTTTACAGCATTGGTCTAAGTCACTCAGCTTGCTGGACTTTTGAAAGGCTCAGTTATTATGGTTATTGTACATTTTACAATTTTGTTTTAGTTAATATCATCGATATTGATAAAACAAAGTTTTGCTTCTTCCCTTTGATGATCTTTGTCCAAAATGTAAAAAACATGGAAAATTATAAATTTGGGAAACTCTAATAGTAATTAAAAAGTAAAACAAAGCCAAACCAAAAGTCTCCTTGTTTAGAAGGAAAAACCCATAACAAGAAGGCTTTTGCTTTAGGCCTTGGTCTGCCACTTAACGGTTCTTCTCTCTTGAGGATGTCACTTACTCTCTCTTAGACTTAGTTTTTCTGCCCTTAAAAATGTGAAATAATTGGTGCTTTGCTCATGTTACTGGAAAGTCTGAATATCAAAATGTTTAACTTAAAGAGAAAATTCATGTAAACTTAAAACAAATCTTATTTTAGATACAGAATCAGTGATTCAGTAATCCAGTTCATGGGATTTGTTCTAAAGGAGATAATTACAAAGACGTAAGAAGCCTTTTAAAAATAACAAAAATTGGAAACAACTGAAATGTGCATTAATGTACTTAATCTGTTTTATGTAATTTATTTTAGGTAAATGCAACTGAATGTTATGTTAGTGTAAATGAATACTATGCTAATGCCTGTGACTATTATGCTAATGCTCTATTAATGCTAATATAAGCTAACTTTGCCATAGAGATATATTGTCTTCATGAATATAAAATAGTATTTTCTTTAAGAGAAAAAGTTTATGACAGATTATATGGCAAAAAGTCACAGAACTGTACTATATTGCAAGCATAATAATGTGATATATGGCACATTTGGAAGAAATGGAAAAGAAATACAAAAAAGACAAAACAGGGAGGGTGTGACAGTCATGGATTTCATCCTACAAAAGTCATGAGAAAAATAAAAATTAAAAAAACCCATTATGAAACAGTTACAGGCTAATAACAAACTAATAGAAATCCAGTAACTAGAAAGACACCAGCCCAGAGAATCATCTCTTTCAAAATGACCCCCATCCTTTCCCCATATCAGGGCTAGTTATTTGATTAATTATTCCAACAAAGGTTATTTTTATAACAGAGAAAATGGAAAAGGTAGCAACTTTTGAAAACTTGAAATACATATGAAGTTTGAGCCCTTTTCCACCCGGTAAAACACACAGCAAACTGCCATTGTGCTCCCTCTTGTCGGGGTTACTCTGCCCTGGGGGGGCGGAAGGTGGGTCTTGCCTCCCAGCCTGCCCATGGCCTGGGGCTCAGATGACTTCTGTTTTGACTTCCTATTTTGTCATCCTTGACTTTGGGATGCAGTCTTCCTTGGCCACCAGTCTTCTTACAACTATATACTCAGAGCTGTCCTGGGAGTTGTGGAGGCTTTAGAGGAAAAGTAAAACCACAGTCTCCATCCTCAAAGAGTTTATAGCTTAGTTGCTCTCCTGCCCCCCTCTTTTCTCCCCTCCAACCCACCTCCTCCTCACCATCTCCTCTTGGATGACTCAGCTCTATGGGCAGCTTTCAGGGATCAGCTTTAGAGCCTATCTTTGTCTGAGCCTTTGTTTGATAATCTCCATTGGTGATTGCTCTACATCTTGAGGTCCTTATCTTACTTGAGCATCACAACAAGCTATGGCATGACCAGGTAATTGATTTACCAAAGAGAAATCTGAGCCCCAGAGTCACTAAATGAGCATCACTGGCAAATCAGTGACCCCATCCGATCATTTGATCCCATCACCTGGCAGCTCCCCCAGCACTGGAACTTCATGCACTGCTGCAAGTTGACTGGTGAGCTCAATAATTTAAGAAGCTAATTAAATGAGGTGAAGGGTGTAGCTATATTAAAAGTAAGCACTACTCTAGGAAGCACTCTTTAAGCTCCCTTGACAGATATAGCTCAGCCAGTATTATCATAATCATCCCTCCAAATAAATTCTATAGATTAAGCCATGCATGTTCATGAGTTTGTGAAGTGTTGATAAGCACATTCCCCCCCCTCCAAGTCATTTGCTCAAGGCATTAGTATGCCCCTCACTCCCTCAAATAGAATGGCTTGAAACACTTCAGACCATGACCAGGAAAGGCATTGGAATGCCCATTCGAGCAGGGGCCAAGCATCTAATTAGTAGCTTTCAGCAAAACTCCCCTATTTGGCCTGTGATTCTGGAAAACAAGTTGTTATAGAATAATTAATTTGGGGATGCAGTTACATGAAGCTTCTAAAACAGACCAAAGAGCTGAAATACCAGATGGTGCTATCAATGAATAGCAGATGTTTGTCAGTGAGCTGGGATCATGGTTTTAATTCCCAGACTAAAATAATTTTCTAAAATAGAGAAGAACCCAGTGTTATGGGTCTCCTTTGTGGAATCTCTGCACACTGTGGAACATTCTGGAATAAGAGACACAGTTCATTCTATGCAAAGTGATAAAGGTCCAGTGGTTCATTGCGGGTCATTTATTTTTCTAAAAGCCCTAAGGAAAATTGGGACTTCTGATGTTAACCTACTCTAGAAATCTGTTGAATGGTTATTGAAGAATAAAGAAGGAATGAAAAGAAAGTTCCCAAGTGATGAAGATGCATCATCTATTATATAAAATAATAATAGCATTATAGACAACTAAAAAAGATACGAGTTAACCAACAGGAAAAGGTAAAGGTTACTCACATATACATTTAATTCTTAAAAAATATGCTTATTACAAGCATTTCCAGGAGAATTATTGTTAATATCATTTGCATTAATATCACTCTCAGCTTGAGGTCACCAGATCTGGGTTTAAATTCTAACAGCCACTCAAGTATACACATTATGCTATTTTGCTTTCAAGTATCAGCACTTAATTAAATAGGAAATGACTAAAGCCCAGAAAGATTTGGATCACCAGACCTTGGAAAGTAGACAAGACAATCCCTCTCCTCCCAAGGAATTGAAAGTGACTGGAGTGCAGCCTGGGCAGCCTGATTCAGACAGAAGCATGTGGAACCCAGATAAAGAGATGCCAGCGGGTCTCATGCTCTCTGGTCAGTCCCTCAGTTCTCAAGAGCAGCAGAGAGAAGTGAGCAGCAGAGAGACGTGTCCTTAACCCTTTGTGGCAACCCTTTGTGGCTTGTAATCCTTGTCCTCTCCAGTTATCATTCACCTTGAAGAGTCCTGTCACCTTGAGCAGAAGCCCCCTTCAAATGTGGACAGGAGAAAATGAGAAGATAAAATGGTGGGAGCACATCACTACCCCCTTCTGGTTCATACAATCACTTTATTCATGTTATCAGAGAAAAATGTCACTGAAGACACAACTTTCCCTGCTTTTAACACACTTATTCAAAGTGCCGATCACTGATTTGAATGTGAAAACTATTGGGGGAAATATAATTAAAAATAAAAGCTTTGCTCAGTGCAGAAATCCTCGCTGCAAATGTAGCAGAGAGTGGAAAGTTTTCTTATCAACTCAGCATTAAACCAGACTGGTGCACACCAGCCAATCCTGGGCCACAGTAAGGACTGATAAGCTTGACAGCTGGCACCTCCCATTCTGGGACAGGTCAAAGTCATCACATTTACCGAAGAGAAATATATCGATCCTGGGACCTGGATCTGTCTTTAGTGAGGATTTGATTGGCATTTGTCCTCTTCACTGGGGATCTGAGTCCTCAAGAGTAGATAATTCTTCCAGTTCCTCTGTCCAGGTCTTCCCCCTCCCTCCTCCTTTCCCAACCTTTGCCTGCTTGCCTCTACTCAAACTGTAAGGGGGGAGAAAATCCTTGCTTTGACTTAGGAGGTAGCCCTTAGCCATGGCAGATATCATGTCGTTAAATATTAAATAGCATGAAAATAACAAATGTTGTTGCAACAATAACGAATAATGGGCTTTGTCATGCATACTTAAATTTCAGTCTTTCATTTATGTCCTTGAACTTTTAATGGAAAAATGCCAGAAAACATGTGCATATAATGTCAGATTTGGGGAATTATGGAAATCTGTAAATTCTGATGTGTAGGCTGAGAAGGGAATGCTGAGGTTGTTCAGTGGTGTCCTCAGTGTATGTGTGTGAGGACCCCAGCATCACAAGTGATTGATAACTATCACACACTGGAGTTATTGAAATTATACACTACTCCTAATAGTTATGCATGGAAGCCCTTTGGCTCAAAAATGCAAGAACTTTTACTTCTGTTCATGTAAATCAATAATTCAGAGCCAAGTATCATCTGGCTGACTGGATAGAACGTCTTTTTCAGTCATTCTGGGGCCCCACCTATCTGTAGAACTATCCTAGCATCTGGGGACATAGGTAATGTCCAGAGAAGGGGAGCAGAACCCCTCATTTCCTTGCATACTGGCTACTGACATACTTCTTGTCCAGCCCTGCAAGGGACACTCTCCTTATTGATTCCCGTGTGGGTGCAAAACTTTAGGGTGAGGCTGGGTCCCCTGCGCAGGTGACCTCATCTTGGTGATTCGCTCATCTTCTCTAGAACCTGCCTAGGAGCCTTTTCAGCACCTTCTCTCCTCATCTCACAGGGAAGTGAGTGCTTTCCTCCCTCAGCATGTCTGCACACTTCCCTTCTCCAATCTGCTCTCCACATCCTGTTGCTAGAAAATGCTTTATCTTTAACTAACTTGGATTTTCACTGAAAGGGAGGGGTGGCAGCGGAGAGATGGGTACACTGTTCTTTGGCTCGGCCACAGGCTCCCCAAAGTGAAACAGGACAAGCATGTTACATCTACATTTGCACAGATGGTTTTGAAACCATTTTGTGTGAGTGCGTGTGCGCACTTCAGCTCACAAACATGAACTAAAATGAACACAGATGATGAAATGATCAAAGATTTTAGAAATTTGGAATGGTCAGTTTTTGTGTAATGGAGTCTTTCTTGAGATTTTTGAAAAGTTATTATATTGTGCAGACACCTGGGTTATTTGCCTTTCCAGGTTGTATAGAGACGTAGTTATCCCTTTATTTGGGCAATGTGGATGATGAAGGATTCACAACAGTTAAGTCTTATCAACCAGGTCCCCCTGGGGTTTTCTGGTAAAAGGCTAATTGTTCAGAAAATACACACCTGTGGATGCCTCCCCCCATCTTTTCACTGAATGAAATCCATTTGAGCTTAAATGACTAGAGGGGCAAATGGTCTCACATTTTTTGAGACAAGGATTGAAATACAATAACAAAGATTAACACAGTATATTAGCCATAGAATGTTTGTTGGCAAGTGACAGCTCAATTCAGTTTTTTTTTTTATAGAAAAAGTAATTTATTGAGTCAAAATTTCAGGGTGGATGGATCGAACTTTGGACTGCATGAGGAAACAGTCTCCTCAGTAAATGGTGTGGGAAAACTGGATATTCACATGCAAACGAATAAAACTGGACCCCTATCTTACATAAATCGTAACAAATAACTCAAAGTGGATTAAAAGATTTAAATGACCATAAAGTAGCCTAAGCAATAGCAGCAGCAGCAGCAACAATAACATTGGTCTCTCAAAGTAGTGGGGGTGAGTCAGTCTGTCTGGATCAGATCTGAGTAGTTCTAGCCCATTTTTACTCTTCCTCCTTTTTTTTTTTTTTTTTTTTTCCTTGAACTCCCCTTTATAAGACTGCTTCCTGATGGGTGCTGGCAATTATATTGATAGGCAGCAATCAAATCTGATTGCATCTGCTGTGAGATTCTAAGGCAGAACACTGATTGATCCGTATTAGGTCACATGTCCCTTCTGTAGCCAGTTAGAAGTGCGCTTATTGGCCAAAAACAAGTGCTTTTATTGGCTAAAAGTGAGGTCTAAGGGACGGGAGCCCATGATGACAGCCACAGACCAGCCCTAGGCAGCCACTACAGGTAAGGTCCCTACTTAATCATTTTACAATTCTGATGCTCAGAGAGGTTGTTTATGGGTTAATGACAGAACAGGATTGGATTCTAGTTTTGATATAATGAAAATCTGTGTTCTAAATACTGTGATACATGGCCTTTCTACTTTTTATCTTGGAGATACTACACTCTGCAATGATTATTTTTATCATACACAAATCTAGTTAATTGATACAGGATCAATTATAAGATGGAAGAGAACCAGACTCTTCACCTAAATTTCATAAGCATACAGAGTAGGAGACAGAGAGGGATAAGATGAATCAGACAAGTAATTTTTAGGAGGAATGAAGACACAATTAATAGATCTGAAGAATGGGATATGATTAGTTAAGTAGAAAGGAGGAGAGACTACTGTTCTGTTCAATTATGTTTAAAAGTAAACTATTTTTTCCAGTTTGGCTAGAAGAGTTAAGGAGATGTGGTTCTAGCCCAGGTTCTGCTTCTAACGCGTGTAATTGGGACCCATGATTCACACTCTGGCCTTAGTTTTCTCTCTACAAAACAGGCACTGATACCTGCCCCATAAGTTCAGAGTTCTCATGAAGTGCAAGTAGGAGAGCAAATTCCAAATGTTTGCAAAAGCTGAAATCACTGTCAAAACAGAAGATTGTGTCGTTGCTATGTGTCTCCTTCTGGGCATAAAACAAGCAGTTTTCCTTCTGAGGGTCTTTCTGAAACTAGAGGGAGAATGAGATCATATTATAATAGCTATTTTATAAATAGTTAGCTGAAGGAGCCAAATTTATGGCAAATAATTTATCCCTGTTTTTCTCTTCTGTCCTCAAATGATGCTTTTAAACTCAAAGTCAAGTGCTCTGTGCTAACCAGTTCTCTGGAGCTGTACTATCATAGAATAAATTCTGTGCTCAACAAAAAGTTTTACTCGCAATCAAGTGAAAAGCACTTTCCCATGTTTACATGTATTTGGTAAGCAAAGGTGTCGTACTGGATGCTTCCTTCCTAATAACTAATTCATAGTCGTATGTATCTCACCTGAATCTTCTATAAACTGAGCAGAAATTCTTGCTTGAAAACACTTGAAATTACCTCCGAGGCTACTTGGTAGCAACTCCAAATACATCAATTTAAACTAAATTGTCATTCACTGGTAGGAAACAAGGCAAAGTGTTGTATTTTGACATTAATTGGAGCAAAGAACAAACCCCAAAAGTGACAGGTTAGAGCAATGGAATTCATGCTTCCCCTTTTTTATTTTAACAGGTTCAGTTATGCATGTTCACTAGGTAAATAAAGTTGCAGGCAGAATGTTGGCAAAGACAAAAGACAGGAAATACCTACTACAGCTCAAGACCATTACATTTTGCTTGAATCAAACTATTACGATACCAAACTACTATGTGTGTTTTTAGAAATTTTTCCTTGGAAGTGGAGTAAAATTGGTTTTTAATATGTAGAGTTCAGGTGGACAGCTTTATAAATCAACAGCTATATGGGCCTCCCTGGTGGCGCAGCAGTTAAGTGCTGCGCTGTAGAGCTGTTGGCAGAGGCGATGCGAGTTCGACGCCCAGCCGGGGAGATTCCTGCGTGATGCAGCAGACCTCTCCTACCTGGCCTGCTGTTCCCCTCAGCAGTGTATTTCCCTCCATCTGCTTGTTCTGCTCCCCACTCTGTCTCTGGTGAACTCTCTCGCCGCCCCACGCCTCTGGCCTGTACCCCAGCTTGTATGCATAAATAAATAAATCTTTAAAAAAAATAAATCAACAGCTGTATCTACTACTATATGCTCACCACCAAAAAAGTCCAGTTTCTATTGATCATCATACAATTGACCCCTTTAACCTAACCTGCTCATCTGCTTCCCTTCTGGTAACCGCTCTTTTGTTTTTATAATCCAATTGTTGTCTTTATTCAGTTCTTTTTAACACAAATAATGAAACCATGCAGTGCTTGCCTTTCTTTGTTTGACTTCTACCACTCAGCATAATGTCCTCTAGGGCCATCCATGTTGTTGTAAATGGCATTGAATGGTGAATGTTTCCCAAATTTCATCTTATAATGAGAGAATCAAATGGTTCTAAAAACATCCCATGTAGGATCCAAGTTTTGCCCTTTGCTGTTGAGGGCTGAGATCTGGCCTTGGTCCAATGTCACTGCCCTCTTCCAGGGAAGACTCTGACACTGTGAACCCTGGCTCTTGAGAAGGGGAGACAGAACAGCCCCCTTTTCCTTATAACAACTAATATAATTCTGAAAAGAGGAGATGCTAAAAATATAGAAAAAAATAGACTATGTATGTATAAAGGGATCAATGATGACTCAGTGGCTTGGGTTTAATACTAAAGAGTTGTAAAAATCACCAAATTAGGGGATTTCAGGTGGGGAATTGTGGGTTGGAAATCTGTTGCCTTTCAGTATAAACTCACCTTGAATTTTCTTTTGATCCTGTCTTTTGATATAAATGAGGTATAATATCAATATGGCATAGACAAAATGGACATAAGTTGAAATGAAACAAGAACTAAATACCAGAGCACTGGTTTGGTTACCCAAGAATGTGCATTTTATAAAATTTCCCAGCAAATAATGAGAGCCAACAGGTATTGAGTTCATACTATGTACTGGGCATCCTAAGTATATTAAATAAGCTTATATGTATTTTAATGTGTTTTACTTTTCAAGAAACCCTTTGATGTAGGTGCTCTTATCCCCTATTTACAGGGGAGGAGACAGAGTAGCACAGTGATGTTCATTGCTCAAGTTTATACCACTAGCTTCAGAGCCAGGATTCAAACTTATCACTTGTCTACACCCAGGTGATTCTGATGCTCATAAAGGTCTGAGAACATTGAGTTGCAGGGTGGATTTGTGGAGGCTTCTGTTCTAGAAGTTCCAAGGAATAACTCAGGAAACATTGTGTGACTCTCACATTTCCTCCTAAACTTAGAGCTCTGGCCTGGTACTCCATCCTATGGGATCTTAAGATCCCTCCATGCAGGGATCTTACACTGCTTGTTCCAAACACACCTCACCAAACCCTAGAGCAAACTCACAACACTCTCCTGTGGGGGGCTCTTCTTTTGGAACTCCTTGTCTCAACAAAGAGTATTTACCTTCCTCACCACTGAGCAAGTCTGAAAACTTGGGAATCACTCCCACAATCCCTTTCCTTCGTTACCGGCATCATCCTGCTACCCACAGGCAACACCTACCACATTTATGATAGGATTCTTATAAAATCACAAGCTTTGTCTTCTCTGGGGGCCTGGGCCCCCGTGCAGGCTGCCGTAATCTTCCAAGGACTATTGCAATGGTCTGTCCAATCTTCTCCTCAGCCTACAGTGAGTGTGAGGAAAATAGGATGAGACCCCAGATCCTTAACATTTGCTGTTAGACCCTTCCTGAGCTACACTGCCTGCCTCCTGGGCCTCAGCTCAGCCCATACTCCTTCTACCCCAGCGCTCTAGCCAGGCAGCCTTCCTGTGGTTCCTCTCCTTCCCTAGACTCCCTCCCTAGGCTCAGCTTGCACACACCACCTGCTGGTCCCTTTGCGTGCAACATTCCCCTCCACCCAAATTAGGAAAGTCACTTCCCATGCCAGCCTCAGTTGTGCCACTATAAAATGGGGACCAGAGTGTCATAGATCAGGGTTGTTAAAAATATAAACAGCTGATGTTCATGGTCCACAAATAGGTGTTTAATGAATTTTTTTCCCCCTCAGTACACTCTAGAATTTTATATTTTTCCCCAAATAATTTCCCATAAAGAAAACCCATTTATACTCTTGTCCTCTAATAGTGATTATTAAATTTCAAAATAGAAAGCAATCTTTAAAGGATTTGTTGATCTTATTTTAGATATTTCTTAAAACCACGATGCATCTTGCAGTGAAGTGTTTGTGCTGCAGTTTTAAATTGCTGTCAAGTTAATAATATCCCTTAGAGTGTAGAATCTTGGTTAAATGTGGGTGTTGGATGGCTATAATTTTCAAAATTACTGCTTTGTTCTACAACTGATTTAAACAGTTAGCAAAATAATTGATTACATGTATACACTTTTAGAGTTAATGACATGAAAATGGGTTTCAAATAAATGAGCAAATAAGGAAAATAAATTAGCATCTAATTTGTAATTAGAGATTGTAATCCTTGATAATTTGAAAATGAGTTGAACCTTCATGTTAATATATGAAGCGGTAACACAGACACAGTTCTATTGAGGTTAAAATGACTTAAAAATTACCGTTAAGTACAGGCTGGTGAGGGATGAACAGGCAGAGTACAGCGCGTTTTTGGGCAGTGAAAATACTCCATCTGATGCTCTAAGGGTGGATCCATGTTATAGACCCATAGACTGCTCAGCGCCAAGAGTGAACCCCAATGTAAACTTTGGAGGACAGTGATTCTTTCCTCTATTGTAACCAAAGTATCTCTCTGCGGGGGGGGGGGGGGGGGGTGGTGCCGACCACTACCTTGCTTCTGTGGCCGCTGGGGACATATAGGAGACTGTTGTACCTTCCATTCAAATTTTTGGTGAACCTAAAAGTGCTCTAAAAAAGTAAAATCTGTTAAAAACACTGTCAAGAAAACGGACTTATTAAATAGCAAAGATATATAAGGAACATCAGTAATAAGAAAGACTCAATGCTTTAAAGTCCAATATATACAAGTGAATGAATTGCAGACATACAACAAAGTCATATGTGAACATGAAAAAAAGCCATAAACTCAACGACTTAGTTCATTTATGCTGTTATGCCCACCGAGATGGGCAAACATTTACAATTATTTTGATATTTAGAAAACTCAGAGTAAATGAATATTCTATGACTAGAATAGAATGAATAAACAGTAAACAAACAGAAGTTTTGAGTGGGTCATGGCTGTATTTGAAAAATGATCTTTAAGAAATCAGATATCTCATGCAGCACTCAGAGTTTTATCTAATTTCTTTGTGGATGCTCATATAATTCTCAGTTGTGTTCAATGTTAAAGGTTCCAGCTAGTAAGTGTTCTAGAGAGGGCTGTCATACTCATCAGAAAAAAAAACCAAACATAACTGAAAGTGAGCCTCACATGAATGCAGGCTGGGTGCCGCTGGATTTCTCGTGTTCATGCTGAAAACACAGTGAATGACACCATCAGTCACTGGTCCCTGTGTCAAGGAGTTGTAGAAGTGCTTCGTGAACTACACAAAGACAGATTCCATAATTACTAAGGACAATGGAGTCAGACTGATAAAAGTACCTTATAAATTGAAACTCATCTTAACCGTTATTATTTACAAAGATGGCTAGAGGCATTGATACCTCTGCCTTAGGGAACTGGAAGGATGCCAGATATTAATCAGTTACACTTTTGCTATTTCTGCAAAGCCAAGCAAGTAAAAGGCTATTCGAAGATACTATTTTAATTGTAAGAAAATGAGCTGATCACATCCATTCTTGCCCCTACATTGATAACGGCTGTCTGGGTGGGAAACGCCTGAACCAGCATAGTTCACAATCTGTCAACAGATGTGATTTGCCCCACTTGTGACTCCCAAAGGGAAGAATACAGGAAGACTTATTTTGGGTCTGATTCAAGCTGTGTCCTCCAGTTCTGCTTTGCCAACCATGAAAATGAGAGTTTCATCCTTCCCTCACCTCCTCATCTCCCTAAACTGATCCTTAGGGGAAACTCTAGCATTCTGTGACTCTTTTACTACATGTAAACCTTCAATATAAACCTTCTATAAAATGTTGACTAAAACAAAAGATCTATCAAGGTATCAGGCCTCATTTGTACTTTACTTCTTCCTGTCTCTGCAACATTGGGAGATCACTTAGCTCTCATAAGCCTCAGTTTTCACGTCTGTATAGTGGGGATAATAATATTTAACGAACAGGATTGTTGTGATGGCAGCGTATCTAAGGGGAGAAGTAGTACTGGGATTCAAACCCAACGAGTCTTAAGTCCTCACACTTTTTGTTAAATTAACATGCAATAAAATTCGCTTTTCTTTTGGCATATGATCTGTGAGTATTAGCGCAGCTATAGAGTCTTGTACTCACCTGCACAGCAAGGATGTACGATAATTGCTCCGAACACCACCACTCCTCACCAGTGGATTATCTCCTCATCCTTTATCTCTGGGAGCCACAAATTTATTCTCTGCCACCATAGTTTTGTCTGAGACTTAAATCACTCAGCATGTAATCATTTGGGATTGGCTTTTTTTCATTCAGCATAAAGCCTGTGAGACTGACCCAAATTGTCATGTGTAACAATAGCATGCTTCTTGCTATTGCAGAGACGCCTTGGATTGAATTACATGTGCCACAGTTTGTTAGTCTAATCTATTGAGAACTTTTGGGTTGTTTCCCATTTGGGGCTTTTATGAACAGAGCCTCTAAAAATTCATGTCCAGGTTTTTGTGTGAGTATGTTTTCATTTCTCCAGGCCAAATACTTATGACTGGGGATTTGTGGCTCTTAGGGCACATTTACCTTTAATTTTGCATAAGTTTATAAGAAAGTACCAAACCCTTTTCTGGAGTGGATATAGTTTTGCAACCCTGACATCAATGTATGAGTGAATATTTCAATTGCTGCCCATCTGTGCTAATACTTGGCATTGGAAATACTTGTAAGAAACAAAGCAAGGTCACCCTTCCTCACCTGGAGATTATCTCAGATCATGTTATCGAGGACTCTCTTCTCTTTGGATCTTAATTCAATTAGACCTATTTGCTTTTAGACTTCTAAAATGTCTTTTAAGATAGGATTTTTAGGTATATTTTATCCATTTTTTTTCTAGTTGTGGCATATGGAACAATAGTTTACCAGTATTCATTTCTTCCTTTCTGGAAGATGCAATTGTCAATGTTTTTTTCCATACTTCACCATTTCAGTTTGATTACGCAAGCTATTCTCTCAAATCTGAAAAGGTTATGCAAATAGTGTGCAATAGCTGAAAAATAATATGTGATTTTAATACAAAGACTCACAGAGAATGGGGAAGAAATTGAACCTAGTTTCTGCAGGAAGAGCTTCATGTTGGAAAAACAATTTAAGGTAGTAATAGTTCTGGGTTGAAATGTAAGTATATTAAGGCAAGATCAGTATTGGCCCATATCTTTCAAATCTTCTGACAGCTTTTCCTCATCCATTTTAATTTGATTTTTCCAACCCTATATTTGGGTAAGTTTCTATTTGGCTTCCAACTTTTTAATCTGCTTTTCCTCTCCTGAAGGAACTCTGGTACACTTATGTAGGTGGGAGAGGAGGGTAGCCAAGCATGAAGAGAAGACATTAAGCAAATGATCTTGCAAAGCTCTGAAAACTTTCGAGGAGAGGGGAGTGGTTGGCCTGGATTCCACAAAGAGCATTTGCATCTGGGTAAGAGAATCTCCGCTCTCCTGTCTAGAAGCCACAGGGTAGCAGATGCTACTTTTATGGAAAGGTACAGAGTTAGGGTCCCAGGATGAACCATTAGTCAAGAGCCATAAAAGAGTGTTTATGGAAGGACATTCCAGGCTCCGTTTAATGTCAGACATCACTATTGAACCTCTATACTCTCAATGTCAGCGACTGAGAAGGCTGATCTTCTATTCTTACTTATCTTGGGGTGTTTTTTAAAATTATGACTCAGAGAACTTTGTTATGACTCTGTGTTGGGAAGAGTTTGTGTAGAAGTGCTTTTGAGACTTGTTGGATTCACTGATGAGGAAATAGTTTTAAGTTGAGACCTGTCCCAGATACAGGAGTTAAATTTTCAGTGATATTGCCATGCAAATAGCAATGAAAAATATATGATGGGATTAGTACTATTTTATTTAATAATAGGCATTGTTTGTCTTGTTGTCATGTATTTAGTCCTGAACATCTATATTTTCTATTCATTATGTACAAAGAGCTGTGTTACTAACTCTCGGGTTCTTGGAAATTTGAAGAGTTTTTGCTCTATTTTTAAGGAAGATTTTTTTAAAAAGGATTAATATAAAACATTTTATTTATTTATTTGTTTGCTTGTTTATTTATTTTTAAAGATTTATTTATGCAAGGGAGAACTGCGGTGTAGACCAGAGGCACGTGTGTGAGAGGATTCACCAAGACAGAGTAGGGAGCAGAATCGGCAGATCTACTGAAATACACTGCTGAGGGGAGCAGCAGTTGAGACAGGAGAGGTCTGCTTTGCCATGTGGGTCAGCTCCCTGGCTGGGGATGGAACTTGTGATGCAGTGGTTGCCAATAGCTTCATAGTGCTGAGATTTAACCCCTTGTGCCATCAGGGAGGCCCTATAAAACATCTTAAAATTCATATACCACACACCTTTTTTTTTTTATAATGTATATTTTCATTGTTATTTATGTCTTTTACATTTGGGTAGCCCACCACCAATTCACCCGTGATCCGTCTCCATGGTCCCTTGTGTTCTTTTCTATTCCATTTTGTGCCCTTACCCTCCCCTCCCCCTACCCCACCCCCCACCCGCTGAGTGTCTCTCTCCTATTTGGTTTCCCTATAGTCCTGTTATAAATGAAACCATTCGATATTTTTCTTTTTCTTTCTGGCTTTTTCACTGAGTATGATCCCCTCTAATTCCATCCATGTCGCTGCATACACCACACACCTTTACCTGAACTTTTAAAATAGCATCAGAGGTACTAAGCTGGTATGTGAACACAAGGCAGAATTTGTGGTACTGAAGGATCTTTGCCATCTCCTCAGTCCTTCGCTGTAAAGTTCCATTAGCAGAGAACTGGCCTGATAAAGCACCCTCTACAAACTTGCGGCAGAGTAGCCAATACGGGACTTCAAGTTGGCTAACTTCATTTAGGTTCATTCCACGACGTTATTACAAAGCACGTATCACCGGCTCTGGGCTAGTCTGAAGGAGATAAGACCCAAGCTGACAGGTCCCTCTCTCGGGAATGTCAATGTCTCAGACCTGAAGTCAGACACATATCCTACCAGCGGGGCTCCAAAGATGAGCAACATCCAATACAGCCCATTGCTTTGTCCCACCGAATTCCTAGTTTCATCTTCCCGTGTTCAATATGCCGACACAGCAAGCAGAAGGTGGCCAATAGGAAAATGCGCTTTTCTTTTTTTTTTATTTGTGTCTTTTACATTACTGTATATTCCCCTAGGTTTCCCACCACCAATTCACCTGTGAACCGTCACCACAGTCCCCTGTGCTCCCCTCTCCCCCGTTCTGAGCCCCAATCCTCCCCTCTCTCTCGCTGTTTGACGCTCTTGTATTTGGTTTCCCTATATTCCTGTTATAAGTGAGACCATTTGATATTTTTCTTTTTCCTTTTGGCTTATTTCGCTGAGCATGATCACTTCTAGTTCCATCCATGTTGCTGCGAATTGCATTTGTTTATCATTTTTGAATGCTGAATAGTATTCCATTGTGTATATGTACCACATCTTCTTGATCCAATCATCTATTTTTGGGCATCTTGGTTATTTCCATGCCTTAGCTATTGTAAACAGTGCTGCAATAAACATATGGGTGCAGGTATCCTTTTGGATTAGTGTTTTTGTGTCCTTTGGGTAGATTCCCAAAAGTGGTATTGCTGGTTCATATGGAAGCTCCATTTTTAGCAGTT
>PVIJ01014380.1:0-41068 GCA_004024925.1 Scalopus aquaticus | reverse complement strand
TGAATAGTATTCCATTGTGTATATGTACCACATCTTCTTGATCCAATCATCTATTTTTAGACATCTGGGTTGCTTCCATACCTTTGCTATTGTGAACAGTGCCGCAATGAACATACGGGTGCATGTATCCTTTCGGATTAGTGTTTTTGTATCCTTTGGGTAAATTCCCAAAAGTGGGATTGCTGGGTCGTATGGAAGCTCCATGTTTAGCAGTCTGAGAAATCGCCATACAGCTTTCCATAGTGGTTGGACAGTTCACATTCCCACCAGCAGTGTAGAAGAGTTCCTTTTTCTCCACATCCTTTCCAGCATTTGTTGTTGCCTGTATTTTTAATGTGTGCCATCCTCACAGGTGTGAGGTGGATATTTGTGATCAGATTTATTTCACTGCAGTCCACCCCAAATATCATGTAACGGTTAAAACATCCCTTTTTTATTCACTAAGAAATATCTTGCCTAATTAGAGCAATATCTAGATTACTTTAACAAAATATAAACATATTTATATTCAACACTATAGAAGAGTTTGTAGAAGAGTTCCATAAGAGAAAACATCAATTAAATGATTCGTAGCATATCTCTCTATGTTGAGATGATGTTATTCTGACCATTTGGCATTGTTGTCCATAGTTATTAAATCTAATAATTGTCATTTGATGTAGGCAGAAAAAAGCATTTTACTCAAGTGTTACACTGAGACAAGTAAAGATAACTTTTTAAAAATTCATGACAGTTAATAGAACGTGGGGGCAGTGGAAGCACTGAGCAAACCTTATCTTTGTTTCTACTTGAAAAGATTGAACTTTTTCCCATCAAAAGCTGGGATGTGAACACTGTCCTATTGCTATATAAAATAAACTTGTTAATCTGCAATTGTTCCCTCCTAGTGTTAGTTATAAATCCATAATTTATCCACTCCCTCAAATTTTATAGACAGGCTAGCAATTATGTTGACATTATGGATAAGCAGAATCCCCTTATTCCTTAGGAGTCTAATGTAACATGGGTCGATAATGTCCTTATTTATTAATAGGTGAATACATTGAAACAGAGATGGAAAATCATCTCTCAGAATAGCAAAGTTATTTGAAAGAACTATTTTGAAAAATCATGTTATGTGCCAAGACCTGTATTTAGCTCTCAGGTAGCATACATAATTTGGAGGAGATAGAATAGGTGGCAGAAAATGTGTGTCTACATTTCTTTTTCTCTATCAAACAGATTTTGGTAAAGACAGTAACTTCTTAATGGTCCAGTACCAACATTTATAGTGTAGCTATTGGTGCCTGTGAGTTCATTTGTGATACAGGTGAAGAGTTAGCACTAGTAAAATGGCTGCACTCCCCAGATGGCAGATGTGATTTCCTGGTGCCTACTTTATTACCATCCATAGAGATGATCCTATAACAGCTTGTTCCATATGACAAGGAAGTTGTATTTCTTACCTATTGCCTCTCCATGGTATTTGGGAGGTTGACAGAAAGTGGTTTCAAATCCAGGGCAAAGTTAAAGGTCTACAAACTGCTACTGTGTAGAATATAAATTTGTGTACCTGCTTTAGACAGCACAGTTAGCTCATTTAACTTCCAGCAGTGACACAGGTGAGCCATATTTTACATCAAAGCACCAGAGAAAGTCACCCAGGTCTGGCAGGAGTCTGTCAAGCTTGTTGTGACTTAGCTGGAACCATGAGGAAGCTGAAGATGTGGACTATTTAGGTCATCTCTACACACCAGTGAATTTTAATCAGGTACATATCGCAGCACTCAATTCTGTTTTGAGTGGGTCTCACGTGGACAGTCTAATGGACATTCTAACACAATAGTAAGGACGTTGCTGGGAGCAATTAGAGGCTTCGCTCTGTTTTATTATATTTTTAAGCAAGTGGCATTTGTGCCAGCATCTTTGAAAATAAGGACAATATCTGAGTATTTAATCATGGTCTTTTATGAAAAATTGTATTTTACTTAAGTAAACTCCGGTTTGCACAGACCTTTTCCCCCTTGAAGTGAGACATTGTTATGGAGGGGGTGGTTGAAGTCCCAGAAGGATAGGCTGACTTTCCTGTTCAGTATCTGCCCATTCCAAAACAGGCTTGCATCAGCCTCTGTAGGACAATACTTCGGTGAAGAATAACATTCGTTGACTTGGAGCTGCCTGCTGTTTTCTACATGGTGAAAAGAGAAAGCATGCAGCCTACGGGGTTTTTCAGTGACTAGTTCCAGTATTTGTTGGCTACACAGTGTTCTTATTGTAAGTATTTGGCAAAAACTAGAGAGATCCCCGTATAGATGCTTAACATATTCACACAGGTGCATTAGGCAGGACAACGAGCTGCAACACCAGGGAGGTGAAGTTGCTATTGCCTTTATTTTTCAATATAGGACTAATGTAAGTAAAATTAGAATTTTGGGAGAGTAGAAGAGATGACAAAAAATACAATTCTACCTGACAGGTTTCTACTAGAAGTGAATTTAAAGAAGCAAAATTGCAATTACTCACACAGCAGTCTCTATATATTACAAATCTATGACTTTATACCAATCCCATGATAGGAAATAAATTTAAGAAAAATACTGATTTTTATTCATCTTAGCCAAGGATCCAGGCTAGATTATGTCCCTATTTGTAAGTAGTATTCCCATTCCAACCTATTTAGGGAGTTACAATTCCATACTGACTAGATGGCCACAAATGAAAAAATAATGAACGGATATAATTTTTATATAACTTTTTGGATAACCTTTTTAACTATACTTTACTTTGAAAAGAGTAAACAACACACATGTAGGTTTTTATTGTCTGCAGTACTACATTATCAGTAAGTCACCCAAAGAAAATAGAACAGAAGGAATTGTCTGCTTAAGAGAGACACCAGCAGGCAGAATCTACAGGCATACTACGGCAGTGTGTTCATCTTCTCTGGGAAGTGTAATAGGCAATTACAGGAAAGGCTGATTGCATCATGTTCTCAGGAACCTAAGAGAGGGAACTGGACAAATGCAGAATTTCTTTGCATGTTTGTTCTGCCAGCCTATGGTTGGGGAGACACAAATGGTGAGACTAGAATTGGAATGTCAGTCTGGCTTAAGTATATCCTTCTCCATTTCCAACACTGCTATTGGAAAATGTGGCCTTGGAAGACCTTCACATGAAATGAGAAAGCAAGTAGTATATGGACTTGTTCAGAGTCACTGGGATGAAATGTGGCATATCAGTGAGACAGACTGTTTGACTAACAACACCAGCGAGAGCCCTTGACACTTGGCTTGCTGCATCATCTATTAAGAGAAACTTAGAAGTGAGCAGGTAGCTCATGACCTAAAGAGTTGTTTGCAATTTGGGTATGATTGTTGTCCAAACTCTTCCACCTCTTTCTTTTTCCTCCTTTCTACTATTTGAGCCTCAAGTATACCTGCCCTTCACTTTACATGAAAGTGATGTTCCTGACAAAAGCCATTCATTCAGTAATCATTCAGTAATACAATTTGTTTTGTGTGCCTAACACATTCCAGGTGGCCTAGTAGAATTATGAGAATAAAAAATAGCAAAGAAAGGATAAAACTCACCTTGAGAAGATGGCACACTGGGCACCAAACTGTGGCAGACATTATAGGTCACATGCATATCAGACCGACGGTAGGGGGGTGGGAGTGACATCACCTAGAAGAGCAGGAAGGTTTCCCAGGCCAAGTTGCTACTTGACTTGGTTTAGAAAGGTTTGATTACATTTTTTTCTGATGAAGGAAATGTAAAAATTAATTCATGTACATCCCTAGTATCGTGGACAGTCGATTGTCTCTGAGTTGCAAGCTTATGACAAGTAGTGAAGGACTCGAAGTCTGGGGAATCATTAGGGATGAGCACAGGACATGGCTTTGGCCTTAATATCAAGGAATGAATGTGCATCTTTACGTAATTAATGCTTTTATAGAAATAACTGTATTATGCAAACAATCTGTGTTCATTACAAAATTTAGAAAAACAGACCAGTAAACAGAAGCAAATAAAGGCCACTCACAAGCCACTGAAAGTGTGGGATCACTGGGAGACCATCTCTGAAAATTGTGTGGGAGCACCAAAGGTGGCACTTGGTTCAGCTGATCTTGCTGCCATAGGGAGAATGGAGAACAGCCTGGGGTTGGGGAGATTTATTGTAGAGTGGACCCTGGTCCTCTGTTTCATCCTAGAGCAAATTATCTTTAGTGGCTAGTGGGGCTACAAAGGCCTTTAATCCTTCAGTAATAAGACCCACTCTCTTAAGAGTGACATTTTTCTACAAGAAAATTCAAATGGGGCTAAAGCCTTTGGTTTATATCCAGGTCTTAGATTTTTATCTTGAAAATTCAACAGAAGCCTGAAGTTGCTCTAGAAATGCCTTCCATACACAGAATAATTAGGTTCTGTTTCAGCAATGTGAAAGGTTAAATAGACTGTCAAAGTCATCTCTATTTCTTTGTAGGAGTTTGTTTTTTTAACCTCCTAACAATTAGACAACAGGTTATTTTTTTTTTTTTTACAATGAGCTTTAAAATTCACATCTAATGTTTCTCTAAATTTATGTATGTCTGGCTTTGAAGCCATGTGTACACATATACAGAATTGAGAACAGCTTTTCTTCTCTTGGGTAAAACCAGAGTGTAAGCAATGGCTATGGATAAGGAATAAAAACATAAGACAAATCTGCTTTCCATTCAGACCCTTGAAATGTATCACTGATACCAAGCAACCGCCTGCTAGTGACATGTCCTAGAAAAGGGAAGAGAGAATAGTTTCCATTGCAATTTTTTCTTATCGTCCCCAGACTCATTTCATTCTCTGGCCTATTCATATTTAGTTGCTGAAACTTACTTTAAAGATATAACTGTTTTAACAACTGTTGTTCTGAAATCACCATGGTGCTAAATTTCCATGGGTACTTACATCTGCTTGGAGAATCCAGAAGGAAAATTTCTGCTCTGTCCTGGCGGGTGGGTCCTTTAGACATCTGTTAGGGCTCAAGAGAACATATCCTCATTTCTTCCTTTTTGTTTTTTTCCTTTTAAGACTTTATTTACCAGCATAATTTTTTTCATTTTTTTTTTGTTATTCAGTCAATGTTTTATTTCCCAAATTTCCCGAATGCCATTTAAGTATGAAATATTCTTTTTATATCCAAATTCTAAAATTCCATTTTGAGAGATTATTTCATTAAGCAGCTGACTAAAGTTTAAAATGAACATGATATGTCTCAGTTGGAAATGGTAGAACTTCAGAGAAAACATTTTATGATTTAAAGAAGGGACAGAACCTTAAAAAAAAAAACAGCTGGGGTTTTTCTTTTCACTGGCGCACCCTGTGAACCACTCATAAGATCTTTTGCTCTGTGATATTATCATAATTCATGGTTGTCAAGAGGAATATTTGCCCACTTAGAGATGTTGACTCTTATCACTGAAATGCAATGAAGCTGATATTTGTACTCAGAATTTCTTTTGTTTCTAGCATACTGGGTCTCTTCCAAATGTACAGCAAGACTGGAAAAAAAAAGTTCTGTGATAAACATAGATGCGCAGATTTTTAATTTTTTTTACAAGAACAGTTGTATGTTTTCCTTCTCAATCTGTATACCTTTTTAAAATTAGTTTTTAAAGTTGTCGTAACATTGGTTTGCAATACTGTAAGTGATTTAGGTTCATAGCTCCGCAATTTGCTACTCCTACCATCAAAACACCCATAGTTCCTTCCACTGATTTTGTAAAACAAGTTGACTACATTTGGGAAGAATGTGAAATGAGTGAAAACAGCAGTTTTAGAAAAAAATAAAGGATAAAAATGCAGCGAAGGAAAAGGAGCCTCAGCAATGCAGGTACCCCAGTGAGCCGAACGTGGCTCCCAGAAGCCTCCAGGCTGGGCCAATTGGACTCTCCTTGCAGCTTCCAGGCCTCCATCCTTTCCTCCAGCTCATCTCTGAATGTTCTAGACGGCCCCTCATTTGCCTCGGGGCCCATTCTGTAAGCCAAGTTGATTTTAATGGCTGTCCTTAAGCTTCAGCCAAACAGCTGTTTTACAGGTGCACATTGTTTAGCAATTCACAGTTAATATATAATTTAAAAGGTCCATGTAAATCATTTAAAAATGTGCTTTAAATGCTCTATCGGGCTCCCTGCTTCAAGGAATTCTATAGCAATTTTTTTTCTGAAAGGGGAGGAGCCTCTTTGTGACGTCAGTAGCTAGCAGCAGCCCCTAAGTTTGCCCTTGTAAATAATTGATAAATTTCAAGTGGAGTAAGCTATATTTTAGGTTACTTTAGGTTACTATATTTTAGGTTACTTTAGAATTCCAAAGTGAGCTTCACCTGCTCACTTACCAATTTTGTTGCCATCGGCCCTACGAGAGTGTCAGTTTGGCAGGAGGAGAGGGTAGATTTGCTCTAATAGTCTCTTTACCTGCCATTCAAGACCTTTTCAGGCTTTCTTGCAAGTTCCTTATTTCTGTGAATAAACCTTGATTAAGAGCCACACATTCACATAAATAAAATTACTGAAATTTCAAGGACGACAAATTTGTGACTTGATGTGATTTAATTTCAAAACAGGAAATACCTTCTAATTTGGGAGGTTTGGGTGCCTGTGTGTATATTTAATTTAAATAATGAAATTGAATAAAAACTTCCTGCCTGCAGTACTTGCGTGTCTGTGCAAACAGATTTTTGATAGTGCACAACGTGTGCTGTTGAAATAACCTATCAACAATCTCAGTGGTTCCAGTGTTAACATAGCCCCTGGTTCATGGTGTCATGAAAACATAGTTTCTGCTATTTTAACAAAAACTTTGACAAAGTAAGATTGCAAGTCAGTTAGCAGTGTTAGTCTTACTCCTGATTTATTTCTTTTCTAAGTTCTTTCAAAGAGTGTTTTTTCCCAACAAATTTTACTTTCTTTGCCTTTTTCTCACTCCCTATGTTTTCTTTCTCTAAGTACATATGCATCTTGTATTCTTGCATTTTTTCTAGGCCATGCAATCAGCCAACTGGAGTTAGCTAGGTGGCTCTTCTGACAGAGGTTCCAAATTTCCTTCAAAAAATGTTAAAATAGGGCCTCCCTGGTGGCACAGGCGGTTAAGTCTCAGCACTCTGAGCTATCTGCAGTCACTGCAGTGCCAGCCAGGGAGCTGACCCACATGGCACAGCAGACCTCTCCTGCCTTGCCCGCTGCTCCCCTCAGCAGTGTATTTCAGTCGATCTGCCTGTTCTGCTCCCCACTCTGTCTCTGGTGAACCCTCTCACCACCCCACACCTCTGGCCTACACCCCAGTTTTTATATCCATAAATAGATAAACCTTTTAAAAATATTAAAATAAACATATTTTTAAAGATATTTTTCAACTTCCTTCATTTGTTTTTATTTGTTTGGCATAATAGATGGCATTTTATGATTTCCCTGTAGTTTTGATTTTCTACTTTGAGATCGCATTTTCTTCTGCACAGTGGGACACTTACCATATGTGCTGTCAATTAGAGGAGAGCAAAAGATAGCCAGCTTTCCACATGAGATGACTAATAAGTAAGTTGTAATCTTTTGATAGATTACCTTCATGCCTCATATTTAGTTGCAAAGCCCAATGTCAAATGTTGTAGAAATAAAAATACATTCTAAGCATCTTTGAATATCAAAAATTTTCCAAGGCAAATATTCTTTGGAACTCATTGCACTCCACTTGGGTAATCCATCACGTTTCGGATATGTACACTCAAGTTCATGACCATGGGTGGTATGAGATTTGGAGAAACATGAGAGGTACATTATTTTGGCACATTATTACCTTTCATCTTTATCCTTTTACCTAAGACATATATAATATCCTTTTGCCAAAGAGGGGCTGGTTAATCTTTTGACAGGCAAATTAGAGGAAGAAAATTCACGTGAACCAAACAAGACTAGAAATGTGCCTGGGCTGTAGTTAGCCAGGCCTTCTGGCAAAGCCACCTGGTATTTGTGAGATCTCACCCAATTCACTTAATCAATGTTAAATCCAAGTCCTTTGTTGCCAAAATCGAGGTAATATCTTCTGCATGTGGTTTATAGTGTAGTTTTTGACCCAATAGAAGTGTGAGCTTTCCTATTATGAATCTGATCTCCTTTGACAAGATGAGACCTCCTCAGAAACTTCACCAGCCTCCCAGGTTCATGCTTTACTATCAGGTAATAGGTTGGCCAGCTACTAGAGCCAGGTCTGTGCATTGTCCTGACAGTTGACAGGTGGCATGGGCCTGGAGCTAGAGGAATATCCTTTCCAATCTAGAAAGTTAGCATGCTGAGACCTGGCATGTGGAAAAGCCCAGGAGCTCCAGTTCCTCTCATTGCATCTGAGAGTGCTGGCTTGGAGGGTTGGTCAAATGATATGCACATGCTCAGGACTCATACCCAACAGCTCAGGTTTGGCATATGCTGGCTTCTCTTTAGCTCTAGTGCATACATCTGGCTTGTTGCCATAGATGGCTAATAGCAGCCATGCATCTCTGTGTCTGAGCTCAGTCACCTCTCATAACATGAAGTTAATATGATTGACCTGCTTCACATTTTGTGTTTTGGAGTCCTAGTTAGGATAATCAGAGCAATGAAGAGTTGTCTCCCCAAGGAAATGCAGTGAGGCCAAAAACAGCCTAATCATAAATGAAGTTCAAAGGAATTAGTGTTCTGAAAGCACATTTTATTTTATTTAAAGATTTATTTATTTATGCATACAAGAACTGGGGTGTAGGCCAGAGGTGTGGGTGGTGAGAGGATTCACTAGAGACAGAGTGGGGAGCAGAACAGGTGGACTGACTGAAATACACTGCTGAGGGGAGCAGCGGGCAAGACAGGAGAGGTCTGCTGCGCCATGTTGTTAGCTACCTGGCTGGCTATCGAACTCATGTTGCAGTAGCTGCTGATAGCTTCATAGTGCCGAGATATTACTCCTTGCACCACCAGGGAGGCCCCAAGCCCATTTTAAAACAGTGGAGTTATACCATGAAAACTCTTTCAGGGCAGAAAAGATAAGAAAATGTTAATACAAATCATCAGAAGGAAAGTTCTCTCTATCTTTAGTTTTGGTTACCTGTTACTCCACAGGTAATAACAGAATCCAGATTTGATATACATCTTTAGAATTTACCATTATTTATAATGATGTCTTACTTCTATTCGCATGTAAATAAAGTAGAAATAGTTGAAATCACTGGTGAACAGAATATTTTAGTTTGCTTGTGGAACATGTTCATTATTTCTTAAATAAAATTTTTCTATATTGAAGTATAGTTTGCATATAGAAAGATGCACAAGTCATAATTGTCAACTCGATATATTTTCTCTGAATAACCATACCCTGATGAAGAAAGGAACATTCCTGGCTCCCCAAAAGTCCTGTTTGCTCCTCTTTGGTCATTTTATGGTGCTCCTTTTGCTGTCTTGGTACCTTCCCTACCCTGACTCCTAATGGCAGAATATTATAGGTTTTGCCTGTTTTACACTTCACAGCAGGGTTTGGCAAATATTCCATGTAAAGGGCCAGGTAGTAAATATTTTAGATTGTAGGGGGCCATAGAGTTTCTTTCACAACTATTCAGCTCTGCCATTGTGTCATGAAAATAGCCACAGAGAGTACATCAACATAAGGGCATGGCTGTGTTCCTGAAATTCTTTATTTGCAACAAAAGATGCAGATTGGAATTAGCCCAGGGGCCAGAGTTTACCTGCCTCTGCTTTATATTCTGCCTGACAATCTATTTTGAGGTCCCTCTGGTAGTACACAGGGGCCTGCTCACACTGACTTATGACAACTAACTGTGCATATCTCGTCCCAGCTCAGCATTCAGTAAGGTTTTGTTGGTAGCTCGAAATTGTTCATGGTGGAGCATTTACTCTATGGAAATTGGCAAAGGAGGCAAGTCATGCCCCAACACCCCCCACCATTTATTTGGAATGTAATAGTGTTGGGTCTCATTGATAATTTCCTTGGTGTGTCCTACCCTTTTCCCCGTCATCAGTAATGGGGCTATGGAAATATCCAGAAATAATGTATATAAAAGTTTAGCAGGGTGGCCATTGGATAAGTATTCCATCCCAACACAGTGATCATATTCTAGAATATTCCAGGTATTGGTAGGTATTATGCCTCATTTTAACACTTTTTACCATTTAATTTTGGATTTGGAAATGCCTTCAGGATTTGTTTCCTGCCCCCCAATTTTTTGATGCTTAGGCTGGATCTTCAACTTTTTATATCTTGTGTTGGTCTCATGTCTTATGCCCCTTAGCATTTTGAGTCCAACCTCTACAGCTGTCTCTAGGATTTCTTTTCCAAAATGTGACATTTATCTGTTTGTGGGTAAGTTAGTTGTTCTCAGTATCTAGAACTGAAACTTCTCTCTTTAGCAAGTTGCTTATAGTCCTAATCCCACATCTTCATTATCATCTACGAGTCCTTCTCCCTGCTCTCTTCTATATTTGAATATTGAAGTGGTATTCATCCAAAGCCTCTGCCCAGGTCAGCTCTACCTAATCTGTGAAGTCTGGTTTACATGATAACTCCTCACTCTATTTTGATCTCTGCCTGCAATTGCATCCCAGCAGAATGAATTATTCCTTTACCTATGTCCCCACTGTTGTTTGAGGTTAATATCTACTATAATACATGTCACATTAAAATCAGTTGTTTATATATCTTATTGAGAATTCCATGAGGACAGAGACTGTATGTATAATCCTAATATCATTTTGACATAACTCTCGTGGGGTAACAATAGATAGCTGGAACATAAGAAAAACAGGGAAATGCAAAATAGGTGATAATGTGGGTTTATTGCCACAATCCCATAGGAGGACTGCCATCTCTCTGCAGACTCATCTATGTGGCATTTCTCTCTGGATTAGGAATAGTTCCTGGTCAAATTGGCATGGGAAAGAGGCAGTGACCAGTCCTTGGTAGCTGTTCCATCTCCACAACACCTTAGGGGAGCTTTTGACTCACTTATGTGGTATAGTGTTGACTTTGTGGGATACCAGTTGTAATTATGGCCCTAGGCACAGCATAGGCAGTAGCTAATGCATTTTCTTTTAGCCCTGGATGCCTTTTGCATTTGACTTCTCCGTAACACTAAAAATTCCTGTTTATGTGGTGGCATAGCTAACCTGCTTGATTTGCAAATCCCATACCCATACTTACAACATCACAGTACATTATATATAGCAAATGTTGCTTATCTTATGTTACCATATGTCAGTAGCACAGTGGGGAAGCTTGAGGTTCTTAACTCAGGCAAAGCATTAAATGGTTCCTGGAGCAGCAGTTTGATCTCTCACAAGCAAGAGTTTCAGTTACCTGGTAGTAAAGGGAGATAAAGTTGGAGAGATAGGCCAAGTTGTGGATAGTCTTGAAATAAAACTTTGGAACAAGGCTTGTGCTTTGTAGGCAACCAAAACTAATTGAAGATTGATTATCAGGGAAGTGTTACTGCAGAGTTGGGTCATAGGGAGATTTAACTGGCAGTTGCTTACAGAATAAATTGGAGTAGGAAGAAACACAATCCAGACATACTGTGAAAAATCTGTTACAATCATCCTGACAAATAGCAATGATGTCCCTAACTCGGGCAGTATAGTGACAATTGTGTATTAGTCAGAGTTTTCCAGAAAAACAGAATCAGTAAGCTATACATATAGACATGCAAAGTAATTTATTACAGAAATTGGTTTATGTACTTGTGGGGTCCCAGAGGGGCCATATCTTGCCCTCTGTAACTGAAGAACCAGGGGAACCAATGATATGATTTAGTTCAATGTGTCATGGCCTGAAAACCAGGAGCTCCAGTGCCTGAGGGCAGCATTTGGACATCCAGCTCAAGAAGCAAAAGAAGTCACGTTTCTGCCACTTTTTTAATTCTGCTTGGATCATCCAAGTTTTGGATACTGCTGATTAAAATGCTAGTCTCTTCCAGAAACACCCTCACAGCCACATCCAGGTGTGTTGTACCAGCTGTCTGGGCATCCTTTAACCCAGTCAGGTGGTTATATGTAATTTAACCATCACAAATGGAAACAAGGAGAACATGGATATGATGGATATGAACTTTTTTTGAACTTCAGAGACCTTTCTAAACTTCAGACTTTTCTGAAATTCAGAGCCAGTTGTATATAAGTGGTGAAGGAGAAATATTTTGGTTTCAGAGTAAAATCAAAAAAATCTCATGTTCTACTGGCTAAGATAATTCAAGGGAATGAAAGGTGGATAGATGATAAAAAGGTAACATTTTGTATTTGAATAGTACAAATTAACCGATTAACACAGTTGTATGGTCCCTTCTGGGATATCTGTGTTGGAAACTTAATAATTAATAAAATGAAATAAACATTTCTCAGCTGACATTACAGTGTAAAGTGACATTCAAAGTGACTTGGGATAGGGGTTAGGGTCAATGGGATATATATAACGCCCCCTCCAGAAATGAAAGCCCATCTAGAAAAAGTATCCTCTTAAAAGTAGGACCCCAAGGCATATGTCAGTCAATAAAAGACAATCTTGGGTAGAGTTTCTTGATCATAATTAAATATTTTAGATCTCCATTTCTTACTGTGTGTGGAATTTTATAATTGTGCAAGCTCATAAAATGAGTTTAAAGGGGCTGATATTTTTCTTCTCTCCATTTTTTTCCTTTGGCTAAAGGTCACACGGTGTTGTGTAGGAAGGAGAAGTAATACTGTAGCTGAAAAACATGCTAAAGCATTTTATTGTGCAAAATGTGAGAAATGTGGCATAAATGGCAGAAAATGGAGATTTTCTGAGTTATGAAAAGGAAAATTCTATTTTTTCAACTCTGATAAAATCTGAAAGGTACTTTGGACTTGGTGTCAGAGAAGGATGGGACTTTATTGGTGTGGTTATCTTTATAGAATATAAAAATATTTATGAATATATAATCAAGCAGCTTGCTTTAAAATTCAAATTTTGCTAATTTTCAGTAATTGAAAAGAATTTGGATGTTTTAATATAGGAATGTAACGAATCTCAAAAACAGAGGTTTTATCATTAAACACATTCATATCCTGGAAATGAAAGGTAGAAAAATAACATGGTTTAATGTCATACAAATGCTACATTCTGGGAGGATTTACTTCATTTAAAATAAAGTGAAGAAACATTATGATCTGTACTAAGATGCCTAGAATTTGGGTATATATTATCTAGTAAAATAGAAAAGATGCTATGAGGTCATGAGTTTTAAATGCACACTAGAAATCTGACTATAAAACTGAGGCTATCAGAGGAAGAGGGCAGAGAATAATGTGGGGAGGGGGCCCAAAGACTATGCCTTAGTACTATGGTTGCATTAGTGGTGGGTGTGGTATGGTGACATAAATCTGAAGAGGTGTGAACCTATACCTTTGATTGATAAAATTTAAACCAACATTACCTCAATAGCAAAAAAAAAAAAAAAAAGACTAACCATCAAAAATTAATTCAAAATGATGCATAGAGTTAAATCATTTGAATGATTTCTTTAAAATAAATCTGAATTTTTGTCTCAATTGAATTGTAGTAGAATAAGTATCTTTTTAAAAAAAGATTTATTTATTTATGCAGACAAGCTGGGATGCAGGGCAGAGGTGTGGGATGGTGAAAGAATTCACCAGAGACAGAGTGGGGAGCAGAACAGGCAGATCAAGGGAAGTATACTGCTGAGGGGAGCAGCGGGCGAGGCAGGAGAGGTCTGCTGTGCCATGTGGGAAGCTCCCTGGCCGGGTATCAAACTCGTGCTGCAGTGGCTCTGGATAGCTTCATAGTGCTGTGCTTAACCTGTTGTGCCACCAGGGAGGCCCCTAATATGTATCTTTTCTTATTTGAATTTTCTAATATATGTAATTACCTCATTGTAAACTTAAACGGGTACAAATACATTTTTTTTTATTTACAACAGTTTATTTAATTGTGTGAAAATATCCTAATTTTTTTATTCGACGATTTCTAAAATAGCTTTATGAGAATAATTGCATTTTCATAGGTTTTTGAATTTTCTAACATAGAACTGGATTTTCTTTTCTGCTTTACTAGTATTTAAACATATGTGGATGATGGAAAAGGAAGGGCTGGTTGTGTTGGGGACTTCTTCATCCTTTGTTTCTCTCCTCAATAATTGCTGTCTTTAAGAGTTGAAAAATGAAACTGGTGCTCAAGACTACTTGGTTTTTTAAATTATTATTCTGTGATTAACTTTACTGTGTTTCATCATCTGCAGAGATAGGATAGTAATATCTATAATCAAGATATATGAAGTACCTTTAGTTCTTTGTTTGAAATAGAGAAAAAATATAAATCATCATTGCCTCTATGAAAAAATAAGAAATAAAAAATGTAGCAATTATTACTCTTAAAGCATAATGTAAGAATTTGAGACATTTTGGTACTTCTGAGCCTTAAAGAATTGTTGAGACGGACAGTAGAATTAATGCCTTTATAGGAAGGAATACTTCATAGGAAATAATTCTCTCAAAAATCCTTTAAATTCTCAAACTGTAAATGTTGAACATTTTCAGTCTGAGATATATCTTAGGAGGTGGGGCGTGCTTAACTGAAAAAGTTACCTTAGTGTGGATTCACTAACTGGTATTACACTGAAATTGAGTGCTGGAATGATTTACTTATAGATCAAAGAATTTAAGAGCAAGAAGAAGTCAATTCTTTAATTTTATAGGAAAATAAACTCACATACATTTATGAAAAGAATATTAAGTATTTTAATAGGTAAATAAATTTTATAGTTGATAAAAGAGGAAATCAAATAATTTTTGACCAGGTTTATAGAGCTATGCATTGGTCTAGCAGGATTCTTGACCCTTCATAGAATTCCCCCTGTTCTGCTTTATTTTCTTTGAAGAATAAATGTCCATGATCTTTAGATGTGAGAACTTTCAAAGACATTTCCCAAAGAATATACATTTCAAAGTAACTGAGTCTATAAAGGCAGTGCTGCCCATGTCTATTCTGTATTGTTACTTTGGAGAGAGAGTAGATTTTATCAGAGTGCTGCTTCTATTCCGTGCTGGTCAATTCCACAGCATCTGCCCTAAATGGTGACACTGGGCACTGATGCCCAGTTTGTACAGGAGAGACCTGCCCTCACCATTGCACACACCACCTGGTGGGCCCCTGAGAGGATGTAGACCAATCAGAGCCACTCCCCCTGGAATTGGGAATTGGGAATTGGGACAGAAAAAGATATTATCCTATCGCTGGACTGTCTCAGGGATTGCAGGTGCTGTTGGGGACATTGGGCAGCTCTTGGACCAGATGGACCTGCTATGTGGACAGGAAGATATTGATGAGCAGATAATTTTGCTGGAACCTTACTGCCTTCCCAGTTCTGGGTAGTAGTCATTCCAGAGAACTAGCTGTGTTGGATTATGTCATGGCACAACACTGAATCTTCATTAAAAATTCTCTTTTTAATTATCTCTTAAGCTAAATACAAATGGGAGTCATACCTAACACTAAACGTTGCCTAACCCATGTTTATCCTTTTAGACATCTTTACAGAAGAAAGAGAATGCCTTTTGTGACTATGAAAATTACAGAGCTCTATCTTTCATTCATGGAAATGCACATGGAAACCATAGATCATTCCCTTAGATTCTATTTTATCTTTATTTCTCCTTTCACTTCACTCCTTACCCTTAGATTTCACTAACATTTGTTGAGTTCCCATTGTGTGCCATGCATTGTGTTTTCTCACAGGTCTTATTTCATTTTAACCAAATATATATTTTTATGTTTCATGAAATTAGGTACACTTAGGTATACGTTCAAGCCTTTTTTTGGTACTGTTTGTTTCCAGCCTTGAAACTTAAAGAAATAAGGCCTTTGGTTTTAGAGTTTCCAAAGTTATTGAAGAGTTGAGCACAAAAACCAGAAGGCCGTGGTGTTATTTATCTTGAACTTAAGGGAAGATTTAATAACTATCTGGAGTTGCTGTTTTGTAAAGATGGCAGTAATTTTGCAATCATTCTCTATCTTTTCCAAAGGCCAGAGAAGGAATAAATGGACTTAACCTGAAATATTAGAAATCCTGTTGAAAAGAAAGGCTGTTGAGAAAAAATATTGTCTAGCTAAAAAAGATTGTCTAGGTAAAATTTGCCGAATATCATGTGGTGTGCCAAGCACATTCTACTGTGCCTTAAAAAGCAGGATACTCACCTGTCTCCTATTTTATAGCTGTTTCCTCTAATGATTCTGAGTGCTATCTTACGGATGTTGCATTAAATGATTTCACTAATGTCCCTTATATTAGACAAATTCTGTAGTTTCATGTACTCTTTGCATGTCCTAAACATTTTTCATTAAACCTACTTGAGTTCTCTAAAAATTCTCTAAAGAAAAACCTAATCTACTTTTTTCCTGGATCCAGTTTGATGTATGTTAAGTAGTTTCATCCTCAGGGGACTAAATATTAATTTAGATATTATAGGGAGGGAAGGCACGACAATGGATGCTTATTTTTAATAACAAGGTAATGCATATTATGAATAATTATACCTTCAGTTAATTAAAAGTAAGTTTTTTAACCATTAATTTTAATGACTACATCATAAAAAGTCTCGTTTTTCATGCTGTGATAGATACTGTAATGATTTTAAGTTTGGCCTCCTTTCTATTACTATATAGTTGACTGTACAGTTGCTAAAAATCAGTCTGACTTGAAAATTTGAGGAAGCTACTGTCGAAGTATGTAATCCCTCCACAATTATTTATTCTGCCACTGAATATTCCAGATTTAGCCCTGCTTTGCTCCTTGCTTATGTGTTGAGGCATTTTTCTTGCTTATAGGTGTTTTATAGCAATATGGTCTCTTTTTTATATAAGCATGTATCTTTATGCCAGTGACTACTGAATTTAAGCATTCTCGAATGTTCTGCAGCATCTACTTTAGGTCTTACGTGAATATTTTAAACTTCTAATACCAAGGAGTTGTCTGTCTTTGCCATCTTTTTCTCAAAGACAAGACAGCAGGAATCCCCACTCCTCCCCTCCTTGAGAGTTAAAGTTCTTTAGTGGCACAGTCATTATATAAGATCCTGTTAGCATAGCTTTAGTTTGCTGGTCAAGAGTGACTGAAGTCAAAGATTGTTGTGCTTTGTAAGCTCTTAAGGCAAACAAATTGCCCTGTGTCACTGGACTTTCTTTCTATTCTTTGCTGGATATTTGTTCCTCTACCTTTTGTAGTACCAGCCATCTGAAGACATTCTTAAAGTAGGAAGGGTATTATCTTTTCCTTTTAGGACTATTAAGTTCAATCAACCCATTTTAAGAAAATGAGTTATTTCAGTCACTTGTTTGCTTGAAAGAGCAGGTAGCAATAAAGGTGATGTGTCTTACTTTCTTCAGGAGGCAGACTTTTGCATTGTTCATTGGAATGATCATTTGCCACATTTGATAGAATGCAGCCTTTGTACCATGATAGCACAAAATGGATGGTTAACTCTTAACCACTTTCCTTTAAAAACCTGTGTGCTTTTTTCAACTTTCTGGTAGCTATTATGAAAGAATAGCTACACAGTCAATTTGCTAGTGATTGGAAGGATTTTAGATTATAAATATAAGTACCTGTAGCATTTTCATGAACCTGAAATCATTCTAAGCTTTCCAATTGGTGCAAATTTCTTTTTTTTTCCTAAGTTAGAATTTCTTTAGAAGAATTTTCTTGTACCCTTGTAGTAATAAATATTCTCTAGAGAAGTAAAGAAATGATGGTATAGTTCCACTGAGCAGCTATCACATCCTATTGACTCAAGTACTTTAAAGAAATAGAAATAATTTCTAGATCAAAATGTTTTTTTCTCTAACTTCTGACATGAAAGCCTTCAGATTATATATTAATTCCCATGTATATGCTAGATAGCACACATTTAAAATACATATTTCTTTATTCTCTGGGTGGTAACTACATTTATAAAGATGATTATATTCAGATTGTTGTATGCCCTAGTGAACTTTATGTTAATATTGTTATTCATATGCATGAATACTTGTGATCTTATTCATTCTTTTAGGGCTTCCTCTGTAGACCTACTAATTGCACAGAGAGGTTTATTATTCAGGAACTTCTATCGGTCAGTGTCGCATGTGGTTAACAAAAGAACCTGATGAAACTATTAAAAAAACCTGTGTTGTACTGAAGCATGCCAAAGTCATGCAGTTCTTCTGGTGATTAGGCATTATCTCCATTCTGTAAACCTTCAATTTGTTTGGAAATGGATGCCCTGTTGGCAACTCTAATGGGCCCTCACCCTTGCCAAGGCCATTCTTGCCTGGATCAGTTCTCTTGGCCTTGGTCTTTTATTCTTTCCCTATGCAGTCCTGATAGAACTGGGAAATGGCATCTAGTCTTGTGGTACTAGAGAAATCCTTGACTGTGAGCTGTTTGCTATGTGACCCAAATTGTCTTCAGGTTAATCTGACCTGCAATGAACTCCACAGTTTTTCCCTGTCATCTGCCTGTGCTTCAGAAGGACACTGATATTCTTAAATTCAATGCCTCTTGCTATCAGTGAATTAATTGAGTCTTATGGGATGAGAAAGATCCATCTATAATCCCAACAAACTGTATTTATTTTGACAAAGTTTCCAATTACCACAATCAGATATGAAAGGTTTATATTATGCCGTACCCAGTTGAGTTGGAAATGGTTTCCAGAGGACTGGAAATGCAGATTTTCACACCAGTTTCCATATAAATCCCTTGTTACAGTTTAGGGTAAGGCCGTGTAAACAAAGTCATTCAAATTGGGCCTACCACCATGTTCCACTCAAATTCATTTCACCCATTAATTAAGGGTAAGAATGGATCAGACTTTCAGATTTGAAGGCTTTCAATTTTGAGAAGACTGTCAACATCATCATTGGCCATGGCCTATTAGAGAATTTTCTCAAAGATGCTCAGCTTAATCTGCTGATTTCTAATGGAATCTTCTGCCTCCAGTCATCTCATTTTTTAATTAATTGTATACAGCACTGCCTGAATGAGCTAACTTCTAAATGTAGCTCTGATAATGACAAGAGTGAGGTCCTCATTGCTTACATTAAAAAAAAAAAATCTATATTCATTAGTATTCAATGCTCTCCATGGCCTTCCTTTCCAGCTTCAATGTCCACTGTTTTGCTCTAACCAAAGTTAATGTCCTCTTTGCAGTTGGCAGAATATTGCCCCTCCCAAGATGCTTACTTGCTATTCCCCAAAGTCTGTGACATGTTTTGTCATGTGGCTAAAGAGAAGTAAGATTGCAGGAAGGATTCAGTTTGCTAGTCTGATGCCTTGAGATGGAAAGATTATCCAGGATTACTCAGATGTGTGCAGTGTGAACTGAAGGGCCCTTACAAGTGAAAGAGAGTAGGTAGGAGAGAGAGAGTCAAGAGGGATTTGAAGGTGACAGTTAGACTGCTGGCTTTGAAGATGAAGAAGGGGGTCATGAGGCAAGGAATAAAGATGACCTTACAAAAGGAAAAGAAATGAATTGTCCCGTAGAACCCCCTCATTCTCCAGGCATCTTCATTTTAGCACAGGGAGACCCATTTTAAACTTTTGACTTCCAAAATTGTATGATAATACATTTTTGTTGTTTCAGCTGCTCAGTGGTGGTAATTTGTTACAGCAGCAATACAATCTAATACAGTGTTATAAAGTACTATAGTAACCAAAATAGACTCTGAATTTAGAATCCTGACCCTGACGCTAATGTATGTCTGGCAAGTTTCTTAATGTTTTTATGACTTGGATTTTTCCGTTATTTACTGATATTTCACATAACTCGACATCTGCTTTCTCCAAAGACATCTTTTGTCTTACTGCTCCCACACTTTTCTAATTTGTGCCCATAATTTTTCTTGGAAATACTTACCTATTGCATTGATTCCTATATTAACGTTGCCTCTTTCCTAAAAATGTCCTGCTGTATCCCCTTAAGGTAATCTCTATCCTCCTTTTTTGTTACAACGCTAAGTTTTGATTTTAATTAAGCTTTAACATTGCTGTGGTTTATTATATTAATAAATTCATTGAAAAGAATTTCAATTTTATTACTCTCATACCCTCAGGATCTAGAGAAAAGTGCTTTGTTTATTATAGATGCCCCTAAATTTTTGTGGAATTATTGAACTTAACTATTGATAGAGGTCTTGTGAAATTAATGTCCAATAAAGTATTTTACATCAGAAGTTATGTTACCCCTTTTCATAACTAAAGGTAGGCCAGGTCCTCTGTAGGCATTGTAAAAATATCAAGGGATGAAATGGTTAAATAAGCTATATTTCCTATGAAAAGAATTAAAGCTGCATGTCTATGAACAACTAATCTTTGACAAAGGAGCAAAGAAAATGCAGTGGAAAAAGGACAGTCTATTCAATAAATGGTGTTGGGAAAACTGGACAGCCACATGCAAAAAAATGAAGCTAGACTACTACCTCACACCCTGCACAAAAGCCAACTCAAAATGGATAAAAGAACTGGATGTAAGACCTGAAATGAATTGTTAAGTTTTTAACTGACAATTTGTTAAATATTTTTATCAAAAAACTAGCACTCAAAGGTATCCTTTGCTTGCATTACATGGTGAAGGGTTTAAATACTTAGCATATTATTATGAGGACCTAGAGAGAAGTTAGAAATGAATAGAGTTATGTTCTTTTTCCTATTGTCCCTGCCTACTACTGAGGCCATTTCTTAAACTCCAGTGAAAGGAAATGGCAAAAAAATCAACAAGGATCTTAGAAGCAAACAAGTGGAGTGTGGCATTGCCCACTGGTTTTCTTTGTGTCAGGAGTTATAGGAAGAATGCAACACCCTTGATTAAACATGTTTGAATTCCAGTCTGCTCTGAACTCTATGACCAGCCCTCCCAAGCCCCACTTCTCCAGTTATGGTCTGTAGTTTTCTCTATAAATTATGCTTGCTAGTTTTAGAGGAAAGCTGCGGGTGGGAGCAGAAAAATTATGACATTTGTGGTAGTAAAATTAATGCCCTGAGCTCTGGAGAAAGAACTGAATGTGGATTCCAGTTTTGTCACTTAGGACTTCTGTGGCTTTGAGTCCTAAACTTTTCTTATGTAAAGGTGTTAATAATAAAATGAATTTACCTTAAAAATAATGGTTATGATTACTTCAAAAACGCTGCTTTCTAAAATCTTTTGTAATTTTAAAGAATAAGGCATTGATTGATTTTTTAAAATAAATTATAACACACCTGCATTGTATATTTATGTTACAAAGCTATTTATAATGTATAGAATATATGCTTCTATAGCCTTTCTTGAAGAATCAGAATTCGTGTAGGAGCATTGTACATGTCAAAATACTAATTCTCTGTGTGTCTGAGGCTAGTTGAAAATTTGACCTTTAATAGTCAAATGGGAAAAATCGTGATAGCAGAAATGAAAGAATTAGCAGTTGTTCTGACATCTTTTTTCAAGTGCTTGTCAGAGCAGAGCTATCTGAGTATCTTCTGGGAGTACATGAGGTTAGACACAGAAAAACTAAAACAATTTATAGGAACAGTAGGGGGTAAATCAGTGATGCACCTTTCACCTCAATTGAAATGTGGTAAATGAGATTAACATGTCAGAGTATTATTAGGGGAGTAAAATTACAGGAATGGTTCTTATATTATGGTGTAAAAGGATATTCATTTTGATTTGTTTTTCCAGGTTTATTGAGAAATCACTCACATCACTGTATAAATTAAAAAGCACAGCATGATGGTTTGATTTACATATATTGTGAAGTGATTACAATAGGCCATGATCCACCTTCTATAAAGACATATAAAAAGAAAGAAGATACATAAAGGAATTTTTTCTGTTTGTGATGAGAACTCTCAGGATTTACTCTCTTAATGATTCTCTGTATCTCATGTCGCAGTGATAACCAGGGACGGCGTGTTGTACATCACGTCCCGAACCTATTTCCCTTAAAACTGGAAATGTGTCTGTTTTGACCATCTTTTTTTCAATTCCCCTCTTCCCATCATTTCACTTTTAATATATGCTTATTTGCTGGTGACTAATAGAAAATAACAAGTCATTGCGATATTGGAGTCAAAGTGGGTCTACATATACAGTGGACTACTGAATAGGACTTGATTACAAAGACATTTTCTGCAGTTATGTAACACCTGTGAAATGTGTGTGTGTGTGTGTGTGTTGTGTGTCTGTCTGTCTGTCTGTCTGTGTATCCTGTTGGCCATAACCTAAAGATAATATTTAAAGATCATCTGATAATTTTAAACATGCTTGATAGGCAGAGACATTATAGCCCAGCTTTTGGTGACTAAATTGAGTTCTTAATGGAGAAAGTCTCTTTAAATGATATTTCCCCCCTCCTCCCTTAATTCCCACCCTCCCGCTCTCCTTCCCTCCCTCTACATTTACTTTCCTTACAAACACTTATTGAGTGTCTCATGTATTCTAGATCCTGGAGCAGAACAGTGATCAAAACGGCAAAAATTTTTGCCTCCATGCAGTTTTCCTTGTCAGATAATAAGTTAGACAAACAAGAGGCAGATAGCAAACAATAGAATAAATAAACCAGAAAATAAGTAGTATGTTAGAGAGATGCCCTGTGGGTGAGGCAGGAAACAAGTAGACAAGGAAGAGAAATTTGTACTTGGGTAGGTGGTAGATATATTAGTTAAGATGGGTAGAGAGAGGGACTTGTAAAGTCCTGAAGAAAGTTAAGATTATGTGGACAGATGTTTTCCAGGAAGAGGAAGAGGCAAGGTCAAAGGCTCTGGGGAGCGGGGTGGGCCCGGCCTGTTCAAGGCCCGGATAGGAGCCCGTGTGACTGGGGCAGCACTGCCAACGGGAAGGCTGCTGCAGGGACTAGGGGTCCTTCAGCAAGGACTTGGATTGTGAGGTTTTTGCTGAGTGAACCTGGAATCTTTGGAGGGCTTTGAGCAGAGATGTGGCATATGTTACTCTTTTTTCTCCTCCACAGATTATTTTGGTGATAGAGAATAGGCTAAGAGGGACAAAGGCAAAAACAGCTAAGAAACTTATTACTGTAATTTTGAATTTAAACTTGAAAATAAGAAAAAATACTCAGTGAAATAAGCCAGAAAGAAAGAGAAAAATATCGAATGGTTTCACTTATAACAGGACTATAGGGAGGCCGGGTGGGAGAGAGACAATCAGTTGGGGGGGGGGAGGAGGGAGCCGGAGGGAGGGAAAGGAAAGGGCACAAAATGGAATAGAAAAGAACACAAGGGACCATGGAGATGGATCACGGGTGAATTGGTGGTGGGCTACCCAAGGGGAATGCAAAATGTAAAAGACATAAATAACAATAAAAATATATATTATATATAAAAAAAAGAAAATAAGAAAAAAAAAACCCACTGAGTTAAACTAAAAAGTTATCGAAAGTCGAGAGTCTTTTGTCTGGATGTTGGGAACATCATTTCCTACTTCCAGGTAGCTCTGCAATCCTCGTCCTCCCTGTGAATAAGCTTGAACAAGTTTATAGAACACAGTTCTGTGTATTCAATTTTCACTTATGTGGATATCCCCACATTGGAAAATTGGGTGTAAAACTATTCTGAAATTTTCATTATGAATCTGCAGGATTCAGTGGAGTCTCTCCTAAAGTTAGCAGATAAATACTTTCAAAAACAAAAATACCATGCAAAAACATTCTTCCACACAGTACAATCTCTATTGGAATGCCACACCCCGTGGTTTTTAAAATATTTTACCACAGGGCCTCCCTGGTGGTGCATGGGTTAAAATCAGCGCTATCAAACTATCAGCAGCCACTGCAGCACTAGATGGATCCTTGGCCCGGGAAGTAACCCACATGGTAGGGCAGACCTCTCCTGTCTTGCCCACTGCACCCCTTAGTAGATCAGCCTGTTCTGCTCCCCACTCTGTCTCCGGTGAATCCTCTCACCATCCCACACCTCTGGCCTACACCCAGTTCTTGTATGCATAAATGAAAATAAATCTTTAAAGAAAAGTATTTTACTGTATGTAGACACTTAAATGATTGTTTTACTAATGAGCACACATGAATGTACACTCATATAAACTAAATATGTATGAATACTTAATAGACACTAAATATGTGAACTTAACTTTGCTTTGGTTGTTTTAACTAAACAGTCTTGGCCTACTTCAGCACCTTGGCATATAGGCTGATTCTCAGTGAATTGGATGCATGTTCACAATCACCTGGATTCATTAAGAACAAAGTACAAAACTATGTAAATCGTTCTCTTAAAAAATATGTTTTGGGGCAATAGTATTTGTGTGTGGCTTATATGACATGCTCCATAAATATTTTCTGAATGAATGATTCTCTAGCAAGATCTCCAACTTAAAGAGAAAAATGAAATTATTTTATTATAAAAATTTTACTGTAATAACAAGTTCTTTCACGATTTCTCAGAAACTTATGGTCACAGACTTATGCATACAAGTGATCTCGAGGCCACAATTTAGTGTTTATTTAGTATTTGTTTTCTGCAATTTAGAAGTGGCCAATTTTGATGAATTTTAGGCAGTGTGAGAGATGAGCAGTAATTTATGGAGCAGCTGAGTAACCATATTTATGAAATCTCAGTGTAACACAAACCCAATTTAGTTACAGTTGGCTTTGAAGATTCATCTCACTTTTAAGTACCAAGATTTTAAATTCTAGTCAGTAATATACAGTTTGATATTAAAAAAATTCTTATTTCTTTTTTTGTTTTTGACAAAAATCATGCTCTTTTTTGTGCCTGTGGTTTTCAGGAACCTCTGCCTCGTAGTCACATCTCTGCCAGGAATTGCAGCCCAGCTTGTTTCATAGTCTCTTTAATGTCACATTTTGACTCAAATAGATGAGTTTCTGAGTCACAAATGGACATTTCTAAAAACTTGAGTGTCCAGAAGGTCTCCGTTGGCCTGCTTGGTACTTAACAGCAGCTGTTGTTTAGACCATAAAGTGAATTATTTATTAAGTCAGCCTTTCTACCAGCTGACTAGCGCTCATTTCTCAGAAATGACACTAATTTTATATGACCCTCACATAAGTAATGATGATAGTCAAGTGGCTACATTTGTTCAACTTTAATTGAATAGCTACAGTATAGATTCTCCCGTAGGATCTCAAAACGAAACCAAAAGTTGTTCAGTTAAAATTAAACAACCTTTGGTCATATGAAAGTAATAGGAGTTACAATGCAGGAAATTCTGTTTGGCAAAACCCCAGAGGATTCCAGACTTAATCAGAACATTGCCTCCATGTGTGGTTCAGAGTTCATGTAGAGAAATGTTGAATGTATGACTTACTATTATGGTGGGTTGGGTTAAAAGAGCTGCTTGGGTATGTACCAATTTAAGAAAGACATCTATCTTGGAAATATAAAATAAATGAATTCCACAAATAAATTCTGTGAAAGATTTGGCTAGCTAGTTCCTGCATCAGATTTTTCAGGAAGGGAACAAGACTTGGACATAGGGACAATTTTAACTCTTTTTTGTCTGGATGAATGGGAGTGGGATTAAGGAAATACAATTTTTTAAAACCTTGTGTCCTTTTACTTTATTTTATTTTATTTTATTTTTTTATGAGCTGGGGTATAGGCCAGAGCTGTGGGGTGGTGAGAGGATTCACCAGAGACAGAGTGGGGAGCAGAACAGGCATATCTGCTAAGGGGAGCAACGGGCGAGGAAGGAGAGGTCTGCAGCACCATGTGGGAAACTCCCTGCCCGGGTATCAAACTTGTACTGCAGTGGCTCTGGATAGCTTCATAGTGCTGCCACTTAACCCCTTGCTACAACAAGGAGGCCCCTTATACTTGATTTTATATATGTAACTCAAGATTTTGTGGTTTCTACACATTATTTAGAATCAAAGATTCCAAATAATATAACCATCAGTTTTTGACCCTATTTATAATAACTTAATTTTGCAGTGTAAATATCCTAGTGTATTTGCATGAGAGCAGGTGTTTTTAATAGGTATTCTGCTTAAGAAACTGATATGCCAAATACATATTTATGCATTACTTATTTAATGATCAAACACATATTTATTGAACATTTACTATCTGTCATAGTATTAGGCATTTGTGATATAGCAGTGGAACAGATAATCAAGATTCCTGCTTTTTGACGTTTGTAAAATAGAGAAATTAACCAGGTATTTTCAAAATGTCAGAATGCTCTGAAGGAGAGCAACAGGGTTAGGTGTCAGCCATGGTACAGGGTAGATCTTTAGATTAGGAGGCCCGGGAAGATTACTAAAGGAGGAGCATTGAAATTTAAACCAGACAATGTGAAAGATCCAGCCTGAACTAGAAGAGGATCCTGGACCCGCAGTAACTGCATGGGTTTAGGGGAGCAAAAGGTTTCAGCACCCTCAGCTGATATGTCACCAGTCTGAGAGGGAGGATGGGGGTGTTCTTAGCTGATGCTGGAGAGTAAGTGACCAGCTGGTTCAGAACCTGGGAGGCCAGTGGAGAAGCACTAAAAATACCCAGTGAGATAAGAAAACAGTGTCATGGGCCTCCCTGGTGGCGCAGCGGTTCAGCACTGCACAGTGGAGCTGTTGGCAGCGGTGACGAGTTCGATGCCAGCCAGGGGGATTCTCACATGGCGCGGCAGACCTCTCTTATCTCACCGGCTGCTCCCCTCAGCAGTGTATTTCCGTGAATCTGCCTATTCTGCTTCCCATTCTGACTCTGGTGAACCCTTTCACCGCCCCATGCCTCTGGCCTGTACCCCAGCCTGTATGCATCAATAAATAAATCTTTAAAATAAAAAGAAAAAAGTATCATATTTTTATTTTTAAGCATTTACTCTGCTGTATAGGAAGTTTTTTTTTTTTTTTTTTTTAAGAGTGGGCAAGGCAGGAGAGGTCAGCCTGCAGCCATGTGGGAAGCTCCCTGGCCGGGTGTTGAACTCGCGTGGCCACTGTCGACAGCTTCACAGTGCAACACCTAACCATTGCGCCATCAGGGAGACCCCATAGGAAATGAATTTTAAGAAGATAAGCAGTGAACAGAGTGACCACTGTGGTTATTGTGGAAGCTCAGGCCAGAGATGGTGATGATTTGGACAAAGGTTGTGGAGTGTAGAGGGTGGAAGTGAAAACATCTGGAATATGTGTGTGTGTGTGTGTGTGTGTGTGTGTATTTACATATATATATTTCTATAACCAATAGAACTTGCTGAAACATTTAATTTGTATCTCTTTGTATCTCTGTCGCTCGCTGTGTGTGTGTGTGTGTGTGTGTGTGTGTGTGTGTGTGTGTGTGTGTGTGTGTGTGTAAAAACTCCCTTGATTGTTAAGGGTGAAAGTATGTCAAGAAATGGGGGTTGAGACAACAGGAGAAATCAAAACCTCTATTTTCTGTTTTGAAGAATAAAAGAGCAGGTCTATCAAAAATACCAATCTTATTTACAGTTTGGACAGAAGTTCAAAATTATAGCAGGTCTAAAAGTATTAGCATTAAAATGGATTATTGTAGATTTGGTTTAAAATGGAAATATTGGAAATGGAAAGAAATTACCAGTTTCAATTTCCCAGCTGTCAATCTTATCTCTTTCTGAGAGACACTATAAATTGTTTTTTCTTTCAGTTTATGATCATCATGTTCTAAATGATTTCTAAGAGTGATTTAAAATTTTTCAGTGTAAGTCATCCTTGATATAGAATAAAAATAAAGTAGCCTGTCTTTTTATTCCCCTCTTAAAAATGACAGCAAAAGTACTGTCTCGTTAGTGAAATGTTCTTTTAGCCCTTGGTGAGCCTTTAATTTCAAAGAGTCCAGAAAAGAAAGTGACAGCTGATAACTTTGAAAAGGGTGGGAAAGGGTGGGGTAATGATAGAAGCCTGAATTTAAATCGTTAAAAACTTGACTTGAACTGTGGGAAGCTTATTAATTTATAACAAATGATATAAATCCAGCTGAATCTGATGAATAATGGACAAGATAAGTAGACATTAGAACAGGCTAAGATTATAAAAATAATAATAAACCTTGACTTAGTTAAGCAAAATATATGGGCTTATCTTTTACAGCAATTTCTTTGAAGGTACTTAATAAAAAAGTATACTAAGCCCTGCATATTGCCAGTTTTCTCTATCAGTACAGCTAACACTTTCCTGAAGACATGATTTGGCACATTTCTAATCTTTTATTATCCTTTACCAGCATTTTAAATGAAATTTTTCCTCTTAAGCCAGTCTTAAACAAGTGACAGCAAACTTAATTGTAAATGATATTTTGGGGGGAAACCCAGAAGGAGCCATGCAGGTGCTATATCTATTCATTTAGATGTTATAAATGATGTGCATTATGTAATGGAGTAATTTATTTTCAAAATGTGACATGTGATTTTTGATAACCCATTCATATTCTTTATTGTCCATGTGACTTAATTAAAGAGAACAAAGCTTTAATAATAAACTTTATTTATTCTGTCTATTTCACTAACTTGAAGCCTACTAGTTTACACAAATGGCCTTCACAAACAGAAAACAGACATGACGTCATTTCAAACTATGTAAGTGGCTATGTCTGCAAATCATGGTTCTGTCCCAAGTGAAGTGGTCAGATAATTCTCAGCATGTCTTTTAATCTCCTTCAGGCCTGGGTCACTTAAGTTGTGCCTTAACTGGCTCTCCTTTTCTACCATCCCTGTTCCTATACATTTCCTAAAGGACACTTGTACTGTAGCGAATGTGTGATAATGTTATTATTACTCAGAACTTCCTAATTCTCCATGTCAACACAATCAAACCCAGTTGAGGCTGTAAGTGGGTCTTCTCTGTATCATTTCTTTTGTATTGCTTCTCATTCTGCCTTTCTTTGATTTCCTATTAAACTGAACTACATTCTTCCCCAAATAACATCCCCTATCCCATCCCAGCTCCTCTCACCACTAATATCCAGGGTTAGGGAGAGAAAAAAATGTGGCGTTTCCAACATACTCTACAGAGTGCCCTCAGGTTGAATGAAACATTAACTTTTTAATATATGGTCTCTTTATCTGAAAAAGGTATAAAGTACTTATATTATTCAGGGGTATGAAATGAGATAATACATGTAAAACACATTCACAGTGCCTGGTATATGGTGGATGCTGCTTAAGAAAAATCAACTCCTTGCTTTTTAAAAAAACACCTGTGGTGTTTTTGTTTGTCACACTGAACATAATTTTCCACATTTGAGATGTTATCATATTCATTTAACTATTTTTACAGTCTTCTAATTTTCCAACTTTAATATAATTACTGGGCATGTCTTCTCTACTACACTGTAAATTCCTCAAAAGCATACATGTCTTATTTATTTCCCTATCAAAAAATACCTTACATATGAAAATGAGTATTTATTGACTAGAAGGGTACAGGAATAAAATGAATGAATGACAACTGAAACTCTCAGGGTTCAGCACATTCAAAAGACCACAACTATCTCATTAATCATGCTTACATTGATTGCATGTTAACATGGTAACTTTTGGATACACTGAGTCTAACAGGATATTGTTAAAATTAACTTACCCTGTTATTGTACCTTTTAGAAAATTTACAGTTGCATATATGGCTTACATTTCATTTCCATTGAACACTACTGATTTGAAATCTCATCATTAAAATGCTCAACGAAGACATCAGCTTTCAACAAACCATTAACTTAAGAATTTCCTGATTGCTGATTGATAATGGACATTAGCTACTTGTTAATTAAATAAGTAGGTAAATGGGTGGATAAATAAATGTAGGGATAAAAGAACAAAAAGATTAGGTCACAGATTTTTGTCTGTCTCATACATTTATGTATCCCTAGCTTCTACCACTTTCTGTTTGAAGAATACATCCTATATGTACATCCTATCTACTAGAATTACCTAAATATTTTTATAGGTTTAGTCTTAGTATATCAATTCTGTATTATCAGTGGCTAAATGCTTTTTTGCATCTGTATTTTATTTTTATTTTTTTTCTACAGTGCTAGAGACTTAAAAGTAATGTGATCACATTAGAGAATGTCAGCGATGATCTCTTTACTCAATTTTTATTGGTATATATTAAGCTTGTGATGGAAAGATTTTGCTAATGGAACATTTATTTATATTTTAAGACCTCTTTTGATGGCCTTGTCCTCACAAATCTTAGATCTTTATTTCATTCTTACAAAAGATATATTCACATGGGTTTGTGATATACACTGATGGGAAAAGCATAGAATAAACTCTCCTTTTTCATTTTAATGAAACTCGTTGATGACTACAGCACCCCATTAGTAAATACAGCACTCCTACTCTATTATCATAGTCCTCTTGTCCTTCAGTTAGTAGCTTAGCGTTGTGGGCAGACTAAATCTTTGCCATTCAAGTAAATGTAGAGAAACTCCACTTTGCTCATTTGTTGATATATTTAGAAGGTAAAAAAAAAAAGTGCACTTATTTTCTACTTAGATATTTTTACTAATTATATCATTCACATTTTTGAGCAGCCTAAATTGTCATTTGAACTCCAGTAAGATCCATTTAAAATTTCACAAAGTTCATACCTGCAAATTGGCAAGCTTTCAAACATGACTCTTGAAAATGAATATTTATTGACAGGTATTTCCTGGTGTAGAGTTCTTTCTTTTGTTTTAATTTTGTCTCTCTTTTTTAGTTTCCTAAGATGGAAGCATTCACCATTGATTTCAGATCCCTTATATGATTTTTCATTAGACCCATAGGACATTTTATTTCCAAATTAATTCCATCTTGGTTAAATGATAGATAACATATGGTTTAATACCTGAAAATCTCAGTATTGGTCTTATAGCCAGAATATAATGTATGTTGTTGAATATCTGACATAAGTAATAATAAAAGCAAATTGCTGGTGTGAATCTTTTGCATGTGTTTTAAGACAGGGTATCTATTCTGTGGTTGCTGATTGTAAGGTTCTTTCAGTGTTGATTAAAGTAACATGTATCCAAGTCACACTGGGGAACCAAACATAAGGGGGGCATGCTCTGAAATAGATCCAGGCATCCATGTGCACAGAGGCAAAAAAAGCAGACTCTTGGTATGAATGATCTTTAATAGAGTTAGTGCGCATACAGTGAGAAGAGAAGAAAGGACATTTCTAATAATATTGCCCACTAATATTCCAAAATTACTGATCCCCTTGTGGTCAGATGCACAGACAGACAGGGTAGGCCCAAAGCAGGGCTATTAAGGCCCCCAAACTTGTCACAGTCTAAGATACCTTCTGGGGCAACCATAGGAAAGGTGTTCTGATGCAAGTCCCAAAGAACTGAGACAGAAGGAGGTACATCAAGGCAAAGTCTTCCATGCAAGTGTTTTTTGCCCACATGTCTCTTCCAAGTGTCTGTACATGTTTCTCTTGCACATGTCTCCTATAAATCCCTAGGTACAAGTCAACACTGGGAAAACAAGACTGTCCCTAGAATAAATCTGTTCAATTGTATGTAAATCTTGGCTGCTTAACTCCACTCCTAGGCCCAAGTAACTTTCCCAATCAGGTAGTCCAATTCATGGCATACTGGAACTTGTAATCCAAGTTGGCTGCATGTAATTGAGAGTTGGGAAAATGGTGCCAATTCACTGTAATTCAGTGCTCCTCCCCCTTTTATGAGGATGCATTCTTTGTCACACCTGTGATTCTATATCATGTTTTCTTCTAGTTCTGTCATTTTAAAATTTGATATATTTTAAATTTATTTGGGGCATAGTCATCTAGAATTATTTTTATTATTTTTAATAAGTTGATCTTATTATCATTAAGCTGTGTCCCATTTATTCCAAATTATATTCCAAGTTTTGAAATTTTGTCTGACTATGGAATAGTTGCACAGAATTAGGCTTTGTATAGTGTGTCTTTATCATTTTATTTTTTCAGCTATCTATAGCTTTATATATAAAGTGTCTACTTTGGACACAGAATAATTGACTTGCTTTTTGAAATTCAATCTGAAAATCTTCCTTTTAATTCAGAAACTTAGTATTTTTAAATTTAATTATTATTACAGTTAGCTATATGTATTCTCTTGTTAGTTTCCTATTTGTCTCATCTGCTCTGTATTCCCATAGGTCTTCTTTCTGCATTTTTTTGGTATTAATTGAATATTTTAAATAATAAATTGTATATACTTTGTTGGCTTTTAACCTATTCCTCTTTATTTTTGGTGATTGTTCTATGGTTTTTAATACACAGTCATAATTTATCAAAGTCTATATAGAAATGTTTGAGTGAATATTGTACCTCCTTATATATAAATAATCTATAGTATAAAAGATTCATTAAGCTTCCTTTCTACTATTTGTGGTATTATTATTATTTTTTAAAGACTTATTTATTTATACATACAAGCTGGGGTACAGGCCAGAGGCGTGGGGTGACGAGAGGGTTCACCAGAGACAGAGTGGGGAGCAGAACAGGCAGATTGACAGAAATACACTACTGAAGGGAGCAGTGGGCGAGGCAGGAGAGGTCTGCTGCACCATGTGGGAATCTCCCCGGCTGGGCATTGAACTCGTATCTCTGCTGCCAATAGCTCCACAGCGCAGTGCTTAACCACTTTGCCACCAGGGAGGCCCTATTCATGGTATTATATTTATACTTCATTTCTTAATATATTATAAAATCCACCAGGCATTATTATTATTATGTTTTTAATATAAATTATCTTTTAAGGAAATTAAACAAGGAGAAAATAGTATTTTTTTTATATTTACCCACATTGGTATCACTTTTGCTTTCATCTTACTCTTCTTTTTGCTCTTATAGATATGACATTTTATTTAAAGTAATTTTGCAGACACACTAATTTCAGTGTCTCAGCTTTCATTTATCTGAAAATGTCTTTATTTGGCCTTCATTAAAGAAAACAAAACAAAACTGGGCCTCCCTGGTGGCGAGATGGGTTGAGTGTAGCACTGTGGAGCTGTTGAGGGCTGTGGCTAGCGCAAGTTCAATATCTGGGGAGATGCCCACATGACACAACAAACCTCTCCTGCCTCACCCGCTACTCTCCTCAGCAGTGTATTTTGGTTGATCTGCCTGTTCTGCTCCCCACTCTGTCTCTGGTGAACCCTCTCAACCCCCCCCCACACCTCTGGCCTGCACCCCAGAATGTATGCAAAAATAAATAAATCTTTAAAAAAAAAACCTTTTGCTTGATTACAGATTTCTGATTAAGCATTTTAGTTGATGTTTTCCTCCTTTTCATCAAAGATATTGCAGCATTATCTTGTGATTTTCATTGCTTCTGATGAAGAGTCAGCCATTGTTCTTATTGTTATTATGTTAGTAGTCACATATGTCTTTTATTATGTAGCTGCTTTGAAGATTTGCTTTTAATGTTTGGTATTTGATAATTTAATGATCATTATCTAGATGTGGTTTTCTTTGACTTTTGGGAAAGACAGTAATATATTTTTCTTCCTTTTCCTCCTTAAATTCTGAGAATAACTAAAAACTAGATTATCAAAGTTAGAAGTGTGTTTGATGGTGGAATCATGTTTTAATGTTTTATTTACATGAATGATGACAATAATTTTTATGTACACCCCCATTAATGAATACAGTAAATATTTATAGAGCATTCATTGCCAGACTTGTTCTTGGAGCATGGAATACAACAGTAAATGATAGAAAAAGATTTCTGCCTTTTTAGTATTAAATAGGTAACATAATACAAAGACTGGAGTTTGGCAAGACAGGTAACAAAAAAAAAAAAAACAAAACCAACAACAAATGATTGTATTTATAAGTTAATAAATATGTACTTCGGCAAAGGATAGCAGGGTTTGGAACCTGAAGAAGGCAACAGTGGTGAATGAAACCAGTGTTCCACTTAGTATTATATACAACCTTTGAAAGGTTGTTGCTTTAATCTATCAAAAGTGTGGAAGTTTGACCTGTGGCTATTCAGAGATTGAACATTTCAGGCAAAGGGAGAATAATTATTTTCTGAATCAGCAGTCATTGTTTATTCACAAAACATATTAAATCCTTGGTGTTGGTCAGTTATTATGCTAAGTAATGTGAGAACAAATATGTCTGGCAGAGTTTCTGCTTCTAGATTTATGGCTACTTCAGGGATCTTCGGTTTCCATAGAGGTAGTGGACTGTGTACGGTCCTAGCATAAAACTAGGTGTCTTTCACAAAGGCATTCAGACTCATATTATTAAAGTACAGTGCTGGACAAATATGTTTGTGAGTCTGATACTTGGTTTGTGAGCCCTTGGAGAAATGGGCGTGTCAAAAACTGGATGCAATGTAACACAAATGTGTGACAGAGATCTGAATGCACTAGATTCTGTGGAAGGGAATTGTGAAAGGCTTAATAGGGTGTGTGGTCCCAAATGTAAAAAAAATTACTTTCTGGCAGTTCCTAACAGGATTCAATGTTCCATTTACACTTAAAATTGATTGATAGTTTGATAAACTGTGTTTTCAAGTGTTTTAAGTCACATCGACAAATCAATAATTCCTAAGTCCCTTCTTGCTTAATGGACTTGATATATACTCCATAAATTCTCAAAAACAAAGCAAATCTAAATAATTTTTTTCTGCAGAACTCCTGTTTGTTTCCTACATCATATATCTTTAAGCCTTTCTAGTTTGAATATATCCGTTCATTTAAAGTATCCTTCTGCAGCTTTGACTTTTCTGTCTTTTCTCATCAGTAATGAACTCTTTTTGCTGTAAAAACATCCCCTCTCTAATGAGGCCAACTCACATTGCTGTGAAAGGGTAAAGGGTTACATTCTCCCTTCTCTCCACTGCTTTTGTTCAGAAGATAAATGGAGTATGTAGCCTTCTGGGTTGGCTCTTAAATCCAGAGTTTTATTCTGAAAATCATATATTACAACTCACAGTAAGCACTAGGTGAATGTGTATATTTAAAAAATGTTTAAAATCTAGGAACTCTACAGTCATGAATATGGTGAAAATAATTATAATGGGGTATCGAATAAAAGAAGTTCTTAAAGGGTGTGTGCTATCAATAGCAACACTTCAAAGAAATAGGAAGTTCTGCCTCATGTAGCACAACTTGAGAATATCTAGAGTGACATTAGATTTCATTATTGTTCATATTTTGTCATAAGGTTACATAATTATTCCTTATTTATGGCGCAGATTGTAAAAACTTTAGAACTAGAGACATGACTGGGAACGATTTTGTTTTAATTAAAGAGCAGTTTGAGGTATCTACTCTTTGAACAATTGTAAACTTTGTAAAATGCCAGCAAGAATGTCTCTTTTTTAATAAGGCAGTTCAATTTGTGAAATTCAACAATTTGGGGATTTTACAAATCATGAAAAAGATACACATGCACACATGCGTCATTTGTGAATTGGGGCTTATTAAGGAGTTTACAAGCAAGCTAGCACCAACTTTATTCTATTTCTAATTCTAGTTTTTAGGAGTGTGCAGAAATTATCTAAAGAACATAGAGAATATACTACTGGTGTGTGCCACATTTTAGGAGGGATATTGAGCTCCTTAACATTTTGTTCACTATAGAAATAGTAAATGCCCATTATAGAACATGTGTAGTATAGAAAATTTAATACATAAAAGTAAAGACTTGTGTTCCTGATACCAAGCAGTCAATTTAGATGTTTATACTTAAACATCTAGATAACATTTACCTGACACTTATGTTTAGATTATATGTGTAAAGTCGCACAAAAAATTAATCAATTGTTTAATTTCATCAAAGTTTTTGACTCAATATGCTGGAAATAGCATGTCAACACTTGTAATTATCACTTACACAGTATAGGATCTAGCCATAAGGGTGTTACTCTAATTTATTATGTGATGATACATGTAGCCAGTCCCCTAACCACAGATGTATATATTGCTTCCCAGTTTTGGGGGTAAATGACACTGTGATGAAGTTACTTGTGTGATGTGTGCACTGATTTGATTGGCTGTTTAGTACAAATTCTCCATATGGCCTTGCTGGATCACCGACATGCAGATATTAATACAGCAGGTCCTTGAATGACATCCTTTTAGTCAAACTCATTTTTAATAACTTGCATGAGTAAAACAAGATCGATCCCCAGCCAGTACCACTGTCTGTGTGAAGTTTGCATGATCTCCCCACGTGGGCATGGGTTTTCTCTGGGTATATTTGTTTTCTCCCACATCCCAAAGAGGTGCATTCTGTGTTCATTGCGGTGTCTCAGTTGTCCCAGTCTGAGTGAGTGTGGGCGAGTGTCTGAGTGCACCCTGCTGTGGGGTCCTGTCCCAGGTGGAAAACCATCTTGTGCCCTGAGCTGTTGGGATGTAATCTGACTGCCCATGACCCTGAACTAGAATAAGCGGGTTGGAAAATGAATGAATGAAGACAATCAATGTGTGTGTGTGAATGCTGAATATTAGAAGTATTTTGTGTCTTTATTCAAAATTTTGGTTATTTTTTTGTGACCAGAAATGTGCCATAGGAACATATAACTTATGTCAATTAGCCAGTGCTAAAACTTGTTTCATTATACATCATATTGCTTAAAGTCAAGTTTTCTAGAACCTACAAGTGAAGAGCTACTATACATGCTACTGAACTATCTTCAGAGAAGTTACAGCAATTTACAATCTATATTCATGTTCCTTAACAAAACACATTTAATTTTGAAATGAAAGTTATTGGGAAAATAGATTTTTTTTTTAAAGATGAGTTGTATGCAACCTTAGTATCTATTCTGTATATTAGTTAATACCATAAAAACTAAAAATTATACATGCTCTTTTCTGATAATGATCTGAAGATTAAATAGGCTATTCCGTTGAAATTGTCTGATTTATATCAGCATATCGTTGTAAGCTCAACGTTAATCTACAAGGCTGTTTTTTGTTTTCTTTTTGGACTAATACATGTTCTTCAGTGAAAATTATTGTTCTGTGTATATTGCTAGTATTTCATATAGAGAACAGAAGATAAGGCTAATCATCTATTTCTTTATCATCTCAGGTTGTAATCAAGCTCAACTTTACAGTGATAAAATTCCTATTCTAATGTCACTATCTAAGACAGACAAATGACTAATTTCATGGCTTTGTTCATACTCATCCCATGCTATTAAGGAGAGTGAATAATTTGACCCTTTCTATCAGCAAAGATAAAGTTCATGTTCACTCGCTTTCTACTTGATTCAATAAGTAATAAAACCTAGAGACCTAAAATAAATCATTATAACATATTAGTTATACTGTCCTTTGACATTTAAGTACATAAACCAGAACAAAAAAACTGACATATCATCTTTGGCTGTTTAATGAAGTGTCTTCTAAAGCTGCGTATCTCTGTAACCGGATCTCCTTTTTTCCTAAATTTAATTGGGATTGCACAGGAAATATTATTGGCCAGGACATTTGAGACTTAGTAAATCTCCTAGGCTTTGATGTAGCCCAATACTTGAAGTTTATTCCATAGCTGCCATTTTTTCCCTTGTTGCTCAGAATTAGTCTGGGAAGGAGAAATTCTTAATTAGATATAAAGAGAGAATAGATCTTCATTGTTGCTTTGCTTCAACAAAGATCCTAACCTAATCTAGACCTTTTTCAACAAAGATCCTTAGATAGTCTAGACCTTTTTCCCAGAGAATTAAGTGGATCTTATGAGTCCTGAACAGCTGCTCTGTGGACCATTGAACCACTTTTCATGGCCTATTGAAGATATATTTCTGATTAGAAGCAGAAATTAAAAGTAAAGTAGTTATGTCTGAGAGTTGAGCAGAGGGGAAAAATGAACCTAAATTTAGATCTTTGCTGTCATTCCATTGAAGCCTCATTTTACCAATGAAGAAATTAATCCTGAGATTTTGAGCAATTGACTGGGATTTGCTATCCCTTCCATAAAAATCATTCATATCTATCTGATGAAATAGAGATAAAGTTCATGTTCACTCACTTTCTACTTGATTCAATGTGTAATAGAACCTATTACTTTTTATTTCACAAAATTGCTAAATGATTTTTAAGCAGGGGTGAAGAGAGTACCTAGAAGGATAATCTTGGTGTTTCTAGAAAACATTAATAATAAAGAGACAACAATAGAATCAAAGACCTTGTTCCTAGAAATAGTTGAACAGAGGTATTATCTAATTCAATCATTTGATAAAAAGCTGCAAAACAGTGTGATTTATCACTGAAAGGAAAGCAGCTGGCATTGGAGTGATATCTTTATAGCCATGAGTTTATGTGGTTCCTTCTAAACAAGAACCTTGTCCAGGTTTTCACTAAATTTACATTCACTGTGAGTTGAGAGTTCATATCTTAATTTAAGAATCTTGAAATAGCTGATACTCCTGGTACTTACTTAAATTAAATTCAGAAATATTCATATCTGAAATATACCACAGTATAGAGTGAATCAAAATGGTTTCTTTTTAAATCAATCTTTCTAAACCTGGGATATATGTCATCTCTTGTAAAATCCTCTCCTGAGGAGTATCAAATATCTTTAGAATCTAAAATACCAGTAAACCAAGTAGAACCTTAGGGAACTACATATATTTAAGATCTCAGAAGATTAGGTCAACATCTTCACCTCCAATTTTATGACCTATATAAATAAAGAACTATTGCCAGCATTTCTGAAAATTTCTAGGACTTTTTCCTGGGTCTTTAGCTTTTAGTGTTCTATTTCCATTTGTTTTCTTGTTTTCTCTGTACTGTGCTGTGTACCATAGATGAGAAAATATACACTATCTTTGAGTCGCTGCAAAGACCACTTAATGCAAAGCATAATTATTTACTACTACTTGTTACAGAAGAGGACCTTCAGAGAAGAGGTTTCTATGGCAGCAACAAAAAATGGCAAAATGGAACAGAAGTTATTTCTGTTGTTGCAATGTCTTTTGGTCACACAGACTCCTTGTGAGGGTAAAACCTAGGACTTTGCTAGCTCCTCTCTCTCCCTATCCTTCCTCTTATCCTCCTTTTCTTCTCTTCTCCATGATGGTGGACACTTCTCTCCTAATGCTCTAAAGTCACATGGTATTCAACACCATGAACATGCAACTCATATCATCTACTCAAACATTTGTTACTTTTTCCAAACAAAGCAGATGCCTTCTACCCTCAACCAAGAAATTGTGGTGTCAGAGTACACACTTTTGTCTACCACATACCAAAAAGATTTCATAATAAGCTGTGACAGTTACAAAAGATCTGTTTGCCCAGGCCTTGATCAACTTCCTACTCAGTTGTCATTTTGCATAATTAGTTGGAATATGGATTATCAATGAATATAACTCACTGCTCCTAGCAACTAAAGAATAGAAAATTGATGAAGGTTTAAGTGTACCAATTATTTTAGTTCCTAAGAAAGCAGAGTAGTAGTAAGTTACTTGCCTTGAGCTGTGAGGTTTCATCTTCAAGTACCTGTGTATCTCCAGATAGTTCTAGATACTGCTGGTTAGGATAGTACAATGTGGCATTGTATTTGAATTCATTTAGATGTTGTTAGTTGCTAGGAAGATGTTCCCTATTGTTTTTAGAAAAAAATTCTGCATTGTTTATGGATGGTGCCTCTGTTTTTGTTTTGTTTTTTGCACACTGTTTAAGAACCTCAAATGAAATGATTACTTTTTTGGTCATTGAGGTAGATATAATTCAACAGCAGTAGTGTATGCTTTGTAAACTCAACATTGTCAAGATATAAGTGCTAACGATTCATTCTCACTGAATGTATCAACAGGGATCATAGCAATCTACCCAAATAAGATAATAATATTTTAATGCTAAACCTTAGGTTACAACTGGACTGTTATGAAACTCTATGCACATTTGAATATGTACATTGTAAAAACCCCTTTTCTTAGCAATTGGTTATGTTTCTGATGCATATGCAACATTAATGAAACCTTGTATGAGAAGATATGTTAGTAAAATATCATACTAGAAGTGACAAAAGTTAAATTAAGACCATAAGTACAAAAGGTTTAGCAGGAACGCTTGTCATATGATATGATTTGGGAATTCATGGGATGAGCTGGTAATATTATATGTATATTCCAGCAATTTATGGAAGATACCAAAGTCAGGTCTGTTAATGTTGGTGTCATCTAAATGAATCAGCTGGCAGTGATGCCCAGAATGAGCAGTTGATGTCGGGTGATACATTAAACAGAGAGGCCTTGGAGGAACATTAGTTGTGGGATGCATTGCAATGACCTATGAAAGGATTCAACTGATAAGTCAAATTAGGGTCTATCTTGATTTATGAGACAAAGCTTGATTGCTTTGTGCTGGTGATGGTTTTATCATGCTAGGAAGCCTCCTAAAATGATGACACATTGTCTTTTTAAAAAAAATATATATATTTTTATTGTTATTTATATCTTTCACATTTTGTATTCCTCTTTGGTAGCCCAACACCAAATCACCCGTGATCCATCTCCATGGTCCCTTGTGTTCTTTTCTATTCCATTTTGTGCCCTTTTCCTTCCCTCCACCCACCTTCCCCCCTCCCCCACCCCGCTGATTGTCTCTCTCCTATTTGGTTTCCTTACAGTCTTGTTATAAGTGAAACCATTCGATATTTTCCTCTTTCTTTCTGGCTTATTTCACGGAGTATGATCCCCTCTAATTCCATCCATGTCGCTGCAAATTGCATGTGTTTATCTTTGAATGCTGAATAGTATTCCATTGTGTATATGTACCACATCTTCTTGATCCAGTCATGTATTTTTGGACATCTGGGTTGCTTCCATACCTTTGCTATTGTGAACAGTGCTGCAATGAACATACGGGTGCATGTATCCTTTTGGATTAGTGTTTTTGTGTCCTTTGGGTAGATTCCCAAAGTGGTATTGCTGGGTCGTATGGAAGTTCCATGTTTAGCAGTTTGAGGAATCGCCATACAGCTTTCCATAGTGGTTGGACCAGTTCACATTCCCACCAGCAGTGTAGAAGAGTTCCTTTTTCTCCACATCCTTTCCAGCATTTGTTGTTGCCTGTATTTTTAATGTGTGCCATCCTCACAGGTGTGAGGTGGTATCTCATTGTGGTTTTGATTTGCATTTCCTTGA
>PVIJ01014379.1:0-40991 GCA_004024925.1 Scalopus aquaticus | reverse complement strand
CACAAGTAGTGAAATTGAAACAGTAATTAAAAACCTCCCCAAAAACAAAAGCCCAGGACCAGATGGTTTCACAAATGAATTCTACCAAACATTCAAAAACGAAATAGTCCCTATATTACACAAACTCTTTCAAAAAATCGAGAAGGAAGGAGTACTACCAAACACATTCTATGAAACAAATATTACTCTAATACCAAAATCAGACAAAGACAACACAAAAATAGAAAACTACAGACCATTCTCCCTAATGAATACTGATGCAAAAATATTCAACAAAATCTTGGCCAATAGGATCCAACAATGCATCTATAAGATAATACACCACGATCAAGTGGGATTTATTCCAGGGACACAAGGATGGTTCAACATCCAAAAATCAATCAATGTAATCCAACACATCAACAAAAAGAAAAATAAAGACCATATGATCATATCAATAGATGCTGAGAAAGCATTTGACAAAGTGCAACACCCATTTATGATAAAAGCCCTTGAAATCCTTGGGATAGAAGGAACATATCTCAACATAATAAAAGCCATATATGACAAACCCACTGCCAATATTATCCTCAATGGTGAGAAGCTGAAGGCCTTTCCCCTAAGATCAGGAACAAGGCAAGGATGTCCACTCTCACCATTACTTTTCAATATAATACTGGAAGTCCTAGCCAGAGCAATTAGACAAGAGAAAGACATTCAAGGGATCCAAATAGGAAAAGAAGAAATTAAACTGTCTCTATTTGCAGACGATATGATAATGTATATACAAAACCCTAAAAACTCCATATTTTCATTTCTAATGCTGAGTTAAATCTTCAGTCTAATAATGATAATTTCACACTTCACTTTGCTAATACCTGAAAGTAACTTATAAAGTTAAGTTGACACTCACTGGTAAAAAGTAGTTGTACATAATTATTTCAAAATTGTATTTTAAACTTCGTAAATTCCTCAATATTTTCAAGTTTTATTTGAACTGACAGCTTGACAGATAACTTATTTCTATCTCATATTTTGATAGATGCAAAGGTCATGCCTTATGAAAGCAAAAAGGGAACTTGTTCATGTTAGTTATCTTCCAATTAGATAATATGATCTGTAAATATGTGTAGTGGGTAGACAAAATGAAAATATATCAATCTCCTAAAGGCAAATGAGTATATTAAATCATCATTCTTGGGTACACAGTTTTCCCTTACTGTACATGGACACCATGTATGCAGTGAAATTAACATGAGAACATTGGATGGAAGGAATTAACAAGTATACCAATCCACTCCTGTATATTGATAACATATGCTGTATAATGATATAGTTAAAGAAATGCTAATATTTCCTTCATTTCAAAATATCTTGCAAACTTTACCCAAGATACTAGCATTCTAAAGTATGTTAGGATTTCCCTACTACACACTTCCATGGAATCTTTTGAATATCTTTATAATAACCTTTAACATACCAAAGTTTCTCCTTTCCTTCTATACCGGAGGTTTTGAGAACAAATAGGATGACACATTAATTATTAACAGTCTATCCTGAGTTCCTAACTCTGTGCCAGGAATACAAGTGAGCTGAAGAAACAACCACTGCATTAGGCCTAGTAAGGTGACATGTTAGACTGATATATGCAGATGGAACCCATAATTGCATTCAGCACTAGTAACATGTTAGATTTAAAAACTCCAACAAAAATACTTCTTCATGAACCATAACTGTGACAATACCCAGATGGTAGAAGTAATTTCAATAGGGCAAAGTACAGCTACATTGTATGATTTGTACAATTATATTAGCTTATCTATGCATGTGGGGGCCCTGGCCCTCCTTGTTCTCGGGGCTATTGTCTTGGTACCCAGAGTTCTTGCTAGTCAGCTAGGCATTCAGTCAGGTAGGAGGCCTCTCACCAAGGACAAAAGCCCTGTTAGAGGAACATACAGTTAATAAGCATCTGCTGACAACAGCAGGCAGATATTAGAATACAGATAATATGCTTTGACCAGCAGGAACAATGAAGGCCCCCTTAGGTTCCCAGTAACTGCTTTCCCCTATGCATGTGCACTCCCTACTTGTCCCACCTTTGTACTTGACTCTAATAAATTCCAGGCTGCCTTTGGATGGGGGCTGTACATTACTTCAGGTGTAGGTCCTCTAGGCTTCTCATTGCTTCACATGGACTTTGGGTAATCTTTCCCTCATCCAGCACAGCTTCAAACACTGCCACTCACAAGGCAACATATCAATATGTAGATTGACTCTAGAAATGATTCTGAGGTCAATAGACATATAATATTCATTTCTATATGCCATGACTTTTTTAATGAATATAAGAAGGCATCACTTTGTGGACCTCCCACTCTCATCAGCATTCCTTTGGGCACATAATGTTCACAGTATCAAAGTAGTCAGTAGTTTGTATTCTGTGTAATCACAAGCGATCACGGAATACACCATCAATTTTTATTTTGCTCAAAATGGGAGCAATGATGGGAGCCTAGTAAATTATTACTCTCTGGTATCCACTTCCCATAGCCTGAACATCCTTATACACAAACTTTTTAAACATCATTGTGTATGACTGAGGAATCCACTGGAATGCTATTCATTATTCAACCAATATTCACTAGCCAATATATAACACTGGGCAACAATTTTTTTACAGAAGTCATGTTACTAAAATAAAATTAGTCATTTCCTATCAATTTACATGTGCTCAACACGAATATGACCGTCAAATTCTAATTATGGCTCTAGTTTTTTGGTAATCTGCAATAAATTGATGTTTACATCATGAAATGCATGCCAATAATAATAGGGCTACAGTTAATACCTGTAAAAAATCAAGTCATAGACTACTTAGATTTCTTCACTTGTCTCTTATACAGCTGTTAAGGTATAGGATAGAAGATGGTTTCCATTTTGCAAAAGCACAGCCTTAAGACTCAGTTTCGAAGAGTTTAGAAATAGTCTCCATTCTCATGGGCCATGAGAGATTTCTAAGGCATTCATGAGGCCATCAATATCAGAACAGAATACCAGAGTACTTTCCTTCGTGAAGAAAAGCTCCAATTGCTGGTGGCGCTTTTGATATAAAGTAATTGTGCCATCTTCTTATAGAAGATTCCATTGTTGGAGTCTTGATCCTAGCAATTCTGCCTTGTTCTTAGATAAGTCCAAACCACAAACAAGGTCATTTAGTTCTTCCTGTGTTAGCCTGTGTGGGGTTGATGATGCACAACAGTGAAAATCTGGATCACTGCATGCTGATGAAACAGGAGAAGAACAGGTCAGCTCACCCTTTTCCTCATCAGATGAATCAAGAGAATATTCTGCTGGAGATTCTGGAATAGGAAGTCCCTCACCTTGTGGAACTGGTCTCAAAGCAGATGGAATGTTTGGGTAGACTATTCTTGACTTCTTTTGCTTCATTATTCCACCGGAAAGAGGAGGACCCAAGCAGAAGTAACAGTCTTTTATGTGGCTGCTTGGCTCTCTCCACACCATGGGGACTGCAAGCGGCATTGATGGTCTTTTGCCATTTAACCACTGTGAAAGCTGTGTTGTACATGTAGTACAGCATATATGCGGGGCCCAAGGCTCATCTTGGTCACCAACCTTGCATCTGAAGTCAAGATGATAAGCTTTCTTCACTTGAGAAGTGATACTTTTCTTCTGGTTGGCAAATGTCACTTCCCCACAAATAGAGCAGAAATTGTCTATGCTATTAATGCACTTTCAAGGCATTACTGTTCTGTATTGTGCCTAAATGGATAAAATAATAACAGTTCTATGGAAGAGTAGCTTAAACTGTCTCGCACGAAGTCTGAAATACTTTCCATGCTCAATCTTTCCAACAGGGCTTTATGTAGTGCACTGCTGACTTCAGCTTACTTCAGGAGCCGCCTGGCAGTAGTATTGCATTGCATCAAAAAATGAGGCAGTCAACTCTGGATGATGTGTGCATGATGGTATTATGCAATGTGATGCAATATTACATCATTCTAGGCTGATTTAGGATGTTGTTGCAGTCCTATTGGATAAATTTACACGGTGAAACATATAAAATGAATTATATGAAATATCTTCAAAACAAGAGCTAATAAAAATTTTTCAGGGTTATATTCATGTTCAGCACACCAAAATACTACAGATTAAGGCCTTTTTAAGTAATGATCTCACTGGTGACCAGTGTAATTTATTCCAAAATGTTACGTAGTTCAGAAAATACAAATAAACTTGAAGTCACTCACATTAACCAGATTTTGGAATTACAGTTTTACCACATCTGTGAGTTGGTATTTTGCCTCTTTCTGCCAATTCCTTCACCTGGAAAATGTATACGTAAGTGTCTGATAATAGTAGTCACTAATGTTAGTTCTCCTTTTTTCTTTCAAGAACTCTTCGTAGACACTAGAGGTGAAGTTATATATTATCCTTACTAGTCAACCATTTCTCTCTCCTACTTTGTGGCAAGGACATGGTTGTTATTTATGTTGTTGCTTTCTCATGCAGAAAGACACATTTCCAGAGGGATAATTATGTGGGCATTCTGGATGTTGGCACAACTCTTACTTGTGCCTGAGGGAGCTCATTTACTTTGCACTCCAGGTACTCTAGGGAGAATGGAGCTTGTTAATATATAATTTGGAGCAATGCTGTTACATCTTTAGTAACTAGAAAATGTCATCTATACAGTTAGAAGCAAAGTTACTCAAATAAAAAAATATGTATCTGCCTATATATATTAGACTAAAAGTTAGGAGAGAGAGAGAGAGAGAGGAAGAGAGAGAGAGAGAGAGAGAGAGAGAGAGAGAGAGAGAGAGTGTGTGTGTGTGTGGTCTTGAGCAAAATAAATCCCATCTGAAACAGAAAGAGATTAAATCTATTCTAGGAAGATGGCTGCACTTATATTTATCAAGAGATACTTAATATGCTCTAATAAGTTACTAAGATAGACAGGTAGATACATAGGTAGACACACAGGATATGTATTTTTTGATAGTTTGGATTATGTGAAATTACTAATAGGACACTACAAACCAAAATAAGCATATAATAAACACAGATATTTAATCAAGTTAATTTAGTAATTTACATTTAGAAAAAATATATGGTCATTTATAAAATCAAATAATCAAATAAAAACATGTTCTGTGTCCCTCCACCTGTTCTGACCACTTTACTGCCAGGCTCCGTTGACATTTTGTTTACATTTCCCTAATCTTTAAACGCTGATAGGCCTGAGACAGTAATCTTCAAAAAACTTTCTTTTGTCTCCACAATAAACCCCTTCAGAATCTAATCTATTTTAATGGTTGTAAGTACAACCTCATGACGATTCCTAGACTTATATCTAGATTTATATCTCTGCCTACCTATATGGCATGTCCCTTGGAATTGAAATCTAAAATTATTCCATCTAAAAGCTGTATGGTGGTTCCTCAAAGTGCTAAAAATGGAGCTTCCATACAACTCGGTAATACCTCTTCTGGGAATCTACCCAAAGGACACAAAAACATTAATCCAAAAAGATACATTCACCCCTATGTTTATTTCAGCATTGTTTACAATAGCTAAGATATGGAAACAATACAGATGCCCAAAAATAGATGACTGGATCAAGAAGAAGTGGTACATATACACAATGGAATACTATTCAGCAATCAATAAAGATAAACACAATTCACAGCTACATGGATGGAGCTAGAAGCGATCATGCTCAGCAAAATAAGCCAGAAAGTAAGAGAAAAATATCAAATGGCTTCACTTATAAAAGGAATATAGGGGAACCAAATAAGAGAGACATTCACCGAGGAATGGGGAGGATAGAGCTCAAAACAGGGGAGAAAAGAGCACAAGGACTATGGTGATGGTTCACGGGTGAATTGGTGGTGAGTAACCTCCAGGGAAAAAACAATAATGTAAAAGATAAATAATAAGAAAATAAATAAATAAAATTATTCCATCCAAAACTGAGTTATGACTATTCCACACCCCATCCTCAACTGAAGTCTACTCCTCCTAAAAGCTTCTCTCTGTAAATGGTTACTGAATCCTTACACTGCTCATGTTAAAAACCTTGGCTTTGGGGCCTCCCTGGTGGCGCAGCGGTTGAGCGCTGTGCTGTGGAGCTGTCGGCAGCGTGTGATGCAAGTTCAACGCCCAGCCAGGGAGAATCCCACTTGGTACGGCAGACCTCTCCTGCCTCACCCGCTGCTCCCCTCAGCAGTGTATTTCTGATCTGCCTGTTCTGCTCCCCCCTCTGTCTCTGGTGAACCCTCTCACCACCCCACGCCTCTGGCCTGTACCCCAGCTTGTATATATAAATAAACAACTCTAAAAAAAAAAAAAAACCTTGGCTTTGACCTTGAATTCCGCTCTTTCTGTGAAGTACTGTATTCAGTCTATTAGCAAATTCTGTTTGTTCCATCTGTAAAATGTATCCAGAGTACACAACAACCAAAAGATAAAAATAATGTGTTGTCCATCCACTGATGAATATGCAAACAAAATATGGTGTAGTCATACAACAAAATATTACTCAGTCATAAAAAGGAGTGAGTATGCAGATACATGTTACAACATGGATGAATCTCAAAACGTTACATTAAATTAAAGAAGTCAGGCCACAAGAACATGTATTAGATTATTATATCCATAGCAATAATATAGAATAAGAAAATACATAGAGGCAGAAAGATTTGTGGTATCAAGGAGGAAGTGAAAAGGGGAAATGAAAGTGCCTGCTAATGGGTAAGGTGTTTCCTTGTGGGGTATCAAAAATGTCTCGGAACTAGGCAGAGGTGAAGGTACTAAATATCACTGAATTATATGTTTTTAAATTGTTAATTTTATGTTATATGAACTTTATTACAATAAAGAAATAGAGAAGTACATTCAGAATCACATCTCTAACCCACCACTGGTCCAAAATACTACCTTCCGTTCCCTAAATTATTGCAGAAACTTTCTCATTTCTTAGTACGAGTGATCTTGTAAAAATATAAGTTCATTTCACTTGAGTTCAACTCCATCCAGTATATTCCATAGTTTCAGAATAAGAATCAAAACTTTTGTGACATGAGCACCATATTTGATCAGATCCTCTGTCACTTCTCTACCCCCTCATCTCTTAACTTTGACCTTGGTCTTTTATATTTCTTCTGATCCAGTCAATAAGGTTGACAAGACCACATTTCTGCTCCTTAAAATCAAAGACAAACAACTATCTCAGGACCTTACCACTTTCCTCTGCTGAAATGCTTTCCCCTTGATATGTTTACTGTTCCTTCCTGAGCTTCTCCCAGAAGCAGCTTTGCAGTGTAATCTTTCCTGATCACTTCATGTATAATTGCAACTCATTCCCACCAAACAATGTCACCACTTTCCTACTTCATTTCAACTCCATTACATTTTATATGATTGTGCGTACTGACCTATAATAAAATTCTATGAAAGTACAGATTTTTATGTTTTTTTTTATTTCTGATTGTAAATATTAACTGGAATATACTGGATATTCAATTCCTACTTTCTAATTAATGACTGAACATAAATGTCTTTTAGAATATATTCTGATAGTGTACAGAAATATTTCAGACTAGGCTGATTGATCACTACATTCAGCAAAAATTGTTCATGTGTATTAGAAAATCGTAGAACTTTTAATTATTTTAACTGCTGTTTTTGAAAATTCTGCTATAAATAATATCAAACATATCCTAATGTCATTCATTCATATAGTTAATCCATTCTGTTCTTGACAATTCTTCTGCTACAGCAGTGTCAGCAGAAAAGAGCTGATTGTAGCAGATTTGGTTGAAGTTCATTTTCAATTTCTGATTAAACTGCTTTTTCAGACTAAATTGTAATGCTAATAAGTACTAGCTAAAAACAGTAATATGGTCAAAACTTATTTTTAAATGGTCTTAAGAAGACCATACTACTTTACTAGTATCAACTGTGTACACTTAAAATATATGCACTAATATTAGCAATAGATCAAAAATTAGTTAGGAGATTTTTTAAACTGAGAATTAATTTAATACACCTCTGTGGTAGACTATAGTGGAGGCTTATATAGGAAAACTAATTTTAATTAAGAGCAAAATTGACCTCAAGGTAAATTGTGTGTTCTGGACCTTTTGAATCAGAAGAAAGAATTTTCAGTCTCATTCCACTCCAGATAAGGAATGACTCACATTTGTTTTTCAAATAAACACTTTAAAAAGGACTTGTCATAATTACATAAGCACTGCAGATGACTTTGTTTGGTTTATTATAAACTTTTTCAAAATGTGCGGAGAGGATATTAATGTCACCAAAATGGCAAAATAGTCTGTTTCTAATTTTGTTCCACCTCACAAGAATAAGAGCTAATAACTACTCAAAATAAGATACCACTGAGAGAATCTAGCACACAGAGGTGAAATTTAAGCACCCTCTCTATACCTGAGATCAAGACAGACTGCGCTGAAGGGAGCAACACATTGTCTGCATTGCCCCCAATCCTCCAGTTTCTTCACAGGGAAAGAGATCCCTGGAGGGAGAACCAACCTCCACCAAGTATTGTGGATCACTTTGCAGAAAAGGCTCTTATGATCTCCTACAATGAGGAAATCTGCAGTGTTCAATCACAGGGAGTCTGACTGTGACTGAGAAGGAGAGAGGGACCTGTAATAACCAGCAGGCAGGTCTTGGCAGACTGAGCTAATAAGAGTACTTCTAATCAGCAATTTTGCTTATGTGCCGAACCAAGTTGGGGGTGCACTCTGATCAGTGAATTTTGTGGGGTGAACATCTGCCAGTTGTATCCTCAATTAAGATCAGCCAGTCACAGAACCTGGTTTGCCCACAGACCCACCTGCTATCAAGAGTGTCTTCCCAGTCCCATAAAAACAGAGAACTGGTGAAAAGACCTGGAAACTGTGTAACCCAGTGGTTCTTAAATTGTGAGAAGGACAGGCAGAGCCAACATTTTGCAGAACAAAACCAGTGGACCTTCAGCCAGGAAACTTCTAGTAAAGAACACCTTGAGTTAAAACAACAAACTTCATTGGTTTTAGAGCTGCTACTCCCACTGTGCCCACCCAAGTAGTCTAAAATTATAGCCCTGCTCATCACTGAAAATAGTTTTCAGCTTGCATGACTAAAGAAAGTATCCAGAGCACAGAGGAATCTGTGTATCTTATTCAACAGTCCTACAGAAGATGGCACCGCCCCTGGCTTCCCTATTTGCAGAGCAAAACCAGTAATCTCATCTGCCTATAATTTAGTGCACACTCAGGCTTGATTCAGGCCCCCAAATAATAAGCTATAAAGACTCTGGATCCCTGTTTTCCTGCCATGCTAGGAAAGGAAAGCTAATTCATAGCTTTATCTACTACTAACTAGAATATCCAGTCCTAGTCATCTATTATGCTCAACCAGAAAAATATAAGTAACTACAAAGCCGATCCTAGAGCCTCACTTGGGTAGGGTAGCAAGAGAACAGTCTGATCCAACTACTCATACTCAGTGGCACATCCCCATTAACCCTATACTCAGAGCTCAAACAGTTCCCTCACTTACTATGGGCATTATTCATCTGCACAAGGACATAACCAACAGGCACCTAGAAACCCAGATTGTGCTGACTGGAGAAGAACTGCCTCTGCCAAAGCAAATCTGCAAAGTTTGGCAGAAGAGAGTTCCATTATTCTAATGTGGACAAGGAAAAATCAGGAAAGTCTGATATCATCAAAAGAAACTTAAAAAGCGCCAGTGACTAACCTTAAAAGAAATGGGGATCTATAAACTGTCAGAAAATTCAGAGGAATCCCCTTAAGGAATGTTAATGAACTATAAGGAAGCACCAACAATTAAAGGAAATTAGGAAAGCAATGTGTGCAAAAATGAGAATTTGACAAGGAAAGAGCAAATATTTTTAAAAAGCCTAGAGTTAGAAAATGTAGTATCTTAAGAATCTTAACAATTCAAAAGTTGACTCAACCATTCAGAAGAATCAGTGACCTGAAGAAAAAGATATTTGAAATTACTCAAAGGACCAAAAGAAAAGAATGAATTTTTCTATTTTGTGTGTATGATGTTCTATTTCTTTCAAAAAAGTGAAAAAGTTTTCAGTGCATAGCTCTTTTACATCTTTGGTTAAATTTATTCTAGGTACTTAATTAATTTTGTTCCACTGATTTCTCCTTCAGCAAACTCATTATCTGGGTATAGAAACATAACATATTTTCACATATTAATTTTATAAATAGCCAGCAATTTTACTGTATGTGTTTATTATTTTTAATCATTTTTATTATAGTCTTTGAGATTTTTCTACATATACCATCATGTCATCTGCAAAAAGTAATAGTTTTAATTCTTCCTTTCCAATTTGGATACTTTTTATTTCCTTTCCCTAATTGCCCTGGCTAGGCTTTCCAGCACTATATAATGTTGATAAAGTGGTGATAGTGGACATTCATGGCTCAGATATGACCCTAGAAAAAGCTTTCGAATTTATCATTGAGCACAATTTGGGATGTGGCTTTATCATATATGGCCTTTATTATATCAAAGTATGTCTTTTATATCCATTTTATTGAGTTTTTTATAATAAGTGGATGTTGAACTTATCAAATGCTTTTTCTTTATCTATTGAGATTATTATTTTTTTTGTCCTTCCTTTTGTTGGTTTGGTATATTATGTTAGTGGAACTCAGTATGTTTAACTATTTTTTTGCAACCCTGGAATAATCCCACTGGAGAGTGATAGAAGATTCTTTTACAGTATTATTGAATTAAGTTTGCAACTATCTTAAAAATCTTTACACCTATATATTACAAAGATATTAGAGCATCCTCAAAATAAAATTAAAACAGCCATATGATTCAGCTATTCTACAATACTTCTGGGAATCAATGCAAAGAACACAAAAACACAACTTAAAAATAAATCTGCATCCTTGTACCCCATGCTCACAACAGTATTATTTACAATAGTCAAGTCATGAAAATAACTTAAGTGTCCATCAATAGATAAATGGATAAAGATATAGTGGTACGTATAAACATGGAATGCCATTCAAACATAAAAAGCAAGGAAATCCTAAGATTTGTGACAGCATGGTTGGACCTTGAATGCTTAATGCTAAAATAATAAGGGAACACATATAAAAAGACAAAGATGACACTATATGATTATCATGTACATGGGGAATCTAAAAGAGAAAAACAAAAAATTAAACTCATGGAGAAAAATTTCAAGAGGTGGAAGGTGAGGGGAAAGAAAATTGAATGTAAAGACTCAAAAAGTGCAAATTTCCATTTTAAAACAAATGTGTACTTGTTATATAATGTACAACATGATTCCTATATCTAATAGTGCTTTGTGATACATAGGAAAGTAGTTAAGAGTTCTCATCACAAGGATATATTTTTCCCCTTTTTTTTTCTTTCATTGTATTGATATTAGAAGATGGTTATTAGCTGAACCTACTGTGGTAGCCAGTTCACAATGCATGTAAGTCATCTTAAATATCTATAGTGATATATGCCAATTATTTCTCAATAAATTTGAAAATAAAATAAAACGTGCAAAGAATACTATTCTGAATACCATAAACAGTGCACAACCATCTCCTATAACTTCAGGACAGGGAGATAAAGAGATTGACAGAAATCCACAAATAATCAAAAATCTCATTTGTACCATATTTGTAAATTACTAGTTTATGAAACTCACATTGGACTAGCCAATAATAATAAAAAAAAAAAACGATATACTACCTTCTCGCTTGGGAATAGGATACTTATATAAAACCTTAAGGAAAGAGAAACAGTGTCCAGATCACCAACAAACCAAGTAATTGAGAGTCCAGGCTGGTTATTTGCTCTGTCTGCTTGTATTTGATTCCCTTGCCACATTTCAGTTACCACATTTCAGCAATGGGGATATAAATGTGTCACAGTGTTCCCAATAAAGTTAGTTATTAGTCTTTAGAGTAGCATGACAAATACATTTTGGGTTTCAATGAAACCATAGCTTTTGACTTTAAGTGTTGCATATGTTCATAAATCAATATATTAAAAACTAGAGATGTAATTATCCATTCAACATTAGTTTACAATTATCTGAATGTAATTTTCTCTTCTCAGCAACTTTGTAGTGCTCTATAAAACTGGCAAAATAACTTGTTCCCTATGAGGATTTGACTCTGTTATATTATCCATATTCTGTATTTTTCATAAGACATAAACATTTACTTGCAGTTAAGGGACTGAAGCAAAGAAGGCAGCTAGGCAGATAATAAAAAATGCATATATTTTTATTGCAACAATTTGAGAAATTTGCAAATGAAGGAAAATGTTTTAAAAAATCTATTTAATAGTCTTTTTCCTGTTTCGTAAGGGCTAACATTATTTGTCAATATTTTGTCTAACAAAGTTATCTTCCTTTCCATACTCCATTTGAGGCTTTATTCTCTTCAGACTTAAAAAGCTAAACAAAGCTGACAGTCAAAATTTGAATGGAATGTGCTTAAAGACTAAGGAAATTATGAAAAAAAAAATGTTGCAGACTTCCTGTGGTTAGTGCAGCTTTGACAAATGTTAAGTCAAATGACTTTGTACTATTTGAGCAATATTTTGCTTAAAATTTGTATAATATGTTGTCAACTTCATAGTAAACTTAAAATACACAAGTGATAATAAAACCTTGTTTGAGATTCCTGTAACAAATGGAAGGCAAACAAGGAACATCTTTTGTATCAACTGTAAACCACTAATAGTCAATTGCATTCTGCTGTGCCAGTTTCCGAACTTTTGAAATCTAACCCAAACTCAGGAGGAAAGGGAGTTCAGATACCTCGGTCATGTCTGCCCAAAACAGGAAATAAACTATCCTTCCATTTCTAACATTGAAAGTCAACAACTCCTTTGGTTAACTTTGCTTTGGCATACTATTCTGCATCTAAAAAGTCACAGTTAAAGAATATTAATGTTCCCATTTTTTGGCAGTTTCTTCCATGGGAATGAATTAATTTCATTAATTCTTCTAGGCTAGATGGTAGTTGTTAAACACTTTCAAAACATTGTTTTGAGGTGGTCATTCTTGTATGTGTCTAATTTTTTTAAAAATGTTGTCTATTTGTCCCATATCTTTATCATTTGTCTTCAAATGACTCATATTTGTTAAATTGCTCATGTAACATTTCAGTAAATCGGTATCAGAATAGTGAAGATGCAAACCCCCTTCCATACTTGCCAAACTTGTGAAGCTGTCTAAAATATGGAGCAAGAACTCTTAACTCAAAGATATATAGAAATAGTATAATTCTTGAAGCAGACTAGTAGAGTGGTTACCAAAAGCCCCTGATAGTTTCATCAGTGATGTAGAGATGATAACAACACAACTCAGAGGATTGTTACATAGATTAAGTAAAATAATCTTTATAGAACAGTTTTCACATGCCTATACTGGGTGAATTCTCCTTAAATATATTATGTATCATTTTTGTTAATAGTAAATCATTGACTATTTTGTACTATCTTAGAATTCACCCTTTTTTAAGGACTCATCACAGATCTTACACAATGCAGCTGCCAGCATTCTTTTGCCATTGTTCTCTCTCCCTCTTCCCTGTACTTTTTGACACCATTTCCCTGATGTGTTTTTAAATACTGGCCTATTATGTAGAAATCCATCTAAGAAGAAGTTGTTACTACATGTTTAGCTGGTTTTCTCCCAAGGCACACAGGATGCCAAGACCTCCCCAATAGGAGAAAAGAAAGTTAATTATTTTGCTGGAACTCATCATTGTTTCTTGTTTCCCTTTTTTCCCCTCTCTTGCTAGACTACAGTCTTATTTTTTTCCTCCATATCTCTTCTCTATAGTTACACCTTTAGATTCATCTGTATCTCTATCCAACTCTGTGTTACACTGTGTTACAGTGTGTAACAGGTTATTTGCTCCTCCTCTCTTTATTCACACCCACAAAATTAATAAAGTGTTGGGATCTGGGCCTCATGATTAGTATCTCTTAATAAAAGGGTAGCTTTTTCTGGAAATCTTTGCAGATACAACCTATAAACTATTTATTGTTTCTTTTCATTTAATAGTTATCTGTATTTCCACTACTCACTAATCCCACTAAGATTAAAACAGATATAACCCAGTTCCTTAGGGTAGTGTGTCTCAAAATATTTGTAAAGAAATATCGGTTTTTATCCCTAAATTATCATACAGTGATGTTTTATTAATCAAAATATGAGTAGGTAGAATGATGAAATGAAAATATAAATTAAAATTCAAAAAAATTAAATCAAAGAAAAAAAAATAAATGCTACATATTACTCTTTTTAGTCCACAATCTTACTTGTACAAAAACTTATGCCTGAAATAATACTTTCCCATATTAAATAATTGTAAGCACAGTTGCTGCTTTAATGAACAATGACTCTATCAAGAAAGTAGTGGCTTAGCAAATGAATTTGTCTCTTCCTTGTTAGTTCATTGAATTTGTATTTTAGGATATATCGCATATCTAAACTATTTTAACAATACTTCTAGCAACAAAGCAACCTCTCTGAGATATATAGATAGGAGGTAAAAATGTTTTGGGGCAGTGCTGGCAAAATCAGTATTCTCTAACATTTATCCAAATGAAGAAACTGATCCTATACTCCAAAATTAATTTTAAATTCTTCATCAGTAGCTAGTTCTAAAACTTGAAGCTATTAAATTATAATTAAATCTTATCTCTTGTTGAAATAAATGTTTTTTTTATTTTTTATACTTTTGTATATAAGTGACAAACTTGCCTCAAAGCTTACATTATGACAGAATGCAGCTGTCTTTGCTATCAAATGTTCTTTTGAAGTCTACAATAGATAAATTGGTCTATATCCTGTTCAACAAATATAGTAAACCAAATGCTTATTCTCAGTCTCTGCACTTACTTTTCACATACCAGCAACAAATTTTGCATAGTATAGGACTATCTATAGACCACTGTCTCAATACAGACTACTATAACAAAATACCATAGAGTGGGGGGCTTAAACAACACACATTTATTCTTCATTGTCATGACCACATCTAACACTAATTACCTATAAAGTCCCCACCTCCAAAATTCTGGGAATCAGGGCTCTAGCATAGGAATTTGAATGGACATAAATTCCATTCTAGCCATAGCACATCCAAAGCACTACTGAAAAGTTATTTCATCATATATTATATACCATATCATATATATGTACATATATATAAATAGAGAGAGAGAATATAAAATCTTATAGTATAGTATAACAAAGGAGTCAGGCATTCAAGTTGCTTCAAATTTCAGTGCTAACAGCCAAGGCACCTTGACTTCTGAAATGGCAATCATCTCTCTAAATAGAAGAATACTAAAGATACACAGGAAAGATTTATCATTAAATTATGTCATATTTCAGAATTAGATCAAAAAGGACTGTGTATGTTAACCAATAAAATATCACTCCAAATAAATTTATGCAAATATAGATGAAATAATCTTAAGATATTTGATAATATTTATCAATTTTTACTAATCAAACACTGTAGGAAGTATTTTTTTAAAAAATATATTAAAAGCAGTTTTTATTTTGCAATGCTAAATAAAAATACAAAGTATTAACATTTATATTTAAAGCAACAATTATAAGTAAATATATTAAGCAGAGTATTCGGAAATGCATAGATTTTATCAGGCAAAAAGTACTTATACTTAAAAAGAAATCTGCTTATAAGGTCCAATATAGAAAAGTAAAAGATAGTAATTAGGAATTACAACGTTATTTTTAACAAGACAAAGTGTTTATTAGCATGTCATTTCAAAGCATATATTAGCATATATTTTTTAATGTACTATTACCCTACACAAATGATATCCAATAGAGATCATGATTCTGCTGTCAATATCCACCATGCCAAGTGAAATCTCATTTCCTTTAGAGTGAATAGTTTAGGAAGTAACTGTGACCTGGCTAGCAGGAAGTGAGGTGAAAGGTGCTGTGAAATGAAATAGCATCTGACAAACATTTTGAGACACAAAGAATAGTTGATTCCTATTGTTTTCATTGGATGAGCATTTCTGAATGTGATATCTAGAACTGCTCAAGTTAAATTTCCACCAACCTGGCCTTGAAGCTAAGTAAGAGAGGTAAGTGAAACTAAGAGAATTATAAAAGCCAAAAGAGTCAGATTATTGTCATTGTGTGTATACAGATTTCTTGTAGAAGTAATAGGTTGTGTCATATATTAATCTATCTGAATTGCTACCAATTGAAGTTAATAACCAACTGAAGTTGGATAACCAACTGAAGTTATCCAACATGACAACTCGCTTGCTGTTGATGATTTGCCATTCACCCTACTAATCACATGAAATATTACATTTATGAATACTAATCTCTTTCAAGAAATACGTGACTTAGAGGAGATCGGTTAAACTAATGTGGTCAATTACAATTTGCTTGAAGCTCCATAATCTATGAGGTTCCTTTGCTTTTAAGCACTTTCTACTTCCAGTGCTGCAAATAGTGCAGCAATTCATGTTCTTTTTTTTCTTATTTCTTTTTTTTATTTATTATTATTTATATTTTTTACATTTGTATTCCCCTTGGATAACCCACCACCGATTCACCCGTGACCCATCACCATCACTGGTTTCTATAGAAGATGAACTATCAGAAGAAAATGGTAAGCCATTTATAATTACCCATCTGGTACTTAATCCTCACAATTGATTTCTCATATTTGGTCAACATCAAGATTAGAGAGTTCCAAATTGGACTGGATACAAATGGGTAGAGAGGTGAAGCTAATTTACACTAATATGCATTCCCAACAGATTTGACTGGTCCTGATAATTGTTCAAGTTAGATCTAATTCTAAAAAGCTGAAAGTAAACATGTATATTGTGGAATTACCTCCAGGATGTGATCTTTTTCTGAATAAACTTGAGAAGACAGTAAATATCTCAACCAAAATGGATACAGAGCACATTTACAAAGATTAAAACTAAATATTCAGGGGTTAAAGTCTCAGCACTATCAAGCTATCGCCAGCCACTAAGGCCTGTGTTCTATCCCCAGACAGGTAGCTGACCCACATGGAGCCCCAGGTCTCTCCTGTCTTGACTGCTGCTTGCCTCAGCAGTGCATTTCAGTAGATCCACCTATTCTGCTCCCCGTTCTGGTGCTCCCACTCTGCTCTCTGGTGAATCTCTCGCCCCCCTGCAACTCTGCCTACACTCCAGTTTTATATGCATAAATAAAAATAAATCTTTTTTTTAAAACCTAAATATTTATAGACCAACCTTACATGCACTTTTTTGAAATATAACCGACTTCATGTGTGGGGCAGTTATTTTATTCAACCCCATTTTAATTGAATTAATTTAATTTCAAGCCTATAATATGATACAGCAGATGTCAAGATCTTACCTTTTAGTTAATATGCTTGTATGTGAAGCATGCTTTTAGCAACATTTTAATATACACACAGTTAACAGTCAGGGTTTAGTGGGTAAACCAATTTTTAATCAACATTTTCAAACTTTACAATCTATGTTTGCCTTGATTATCTAACAGTGAGAGTTAACTTTTGAACCATTGAATTCTCCATGAGAATATTAGTCTGTTGGGGAGAAACAACATCTACTTTCCTTGCCAAATAGAGTTTGATTCTTAGTGCTCAATAAATGTTAAATTATGAATAATAATAAATGCACATAAAACCCAAGAGAAAAATGTTGCTGAATGCATCTTTATTTATTGATTCGATTTCCACTGTGCTTTCATGTTGAGTGCTCTATAAATATGACTTCCAATTATACCACAGAGATAATAAAATGATTGAAAAGGTAAACAATTATACAATGTAAAGGAAATATAGTCCATGATGGTCCAAGATAGGGATCTGCTTCTGAAAAAAAAAAATGTGTGTGTGTGTGTGTGTGTGTGTGTATGTATTCTCAACCAAAATGGACACAAAGCCCATTTACAAAGACTAAAACTAAATATTTACACTCCAAGCTTACCTGAAATTTTTTTTTAAATGTAAGTGATACCTGTGGTATGAAAGATGAGATGTTTGGGCAATAGGTCTTAGAAAAAGAGTTAGTCGGGGAGAAAGTAGAGATAGAGAGGAAAGTCAGATTCAATAAAGCAGATGAAAGATAGTGATGTTTGTTTATTGGAATAATCAAAATAAACAGCAGGACTGCCACTGGAGAATTAAATTAGTGATATTGAAGGTCACTCCCAAAGTTAAAGCAAAATAAATAAAAAATGAGTGAGAACATGGCAAATGAGCAAGACTAAGGCTAAAGAGCCAAACTGAGATAACCAGGAAAGTAAAATAACGAAAGGAATAAAAGATCTCTTGTAGGGCCTCCCCGGTGGCACAGCGGTTAAGCGCTGCACTGTGGAGCTGTCGGCAGCAGGGACGCGAGTTCGACGCCCGGCCGGGGAGAATCCCACATGGCAAGGCAGACCTCTCCTGCCTCGCCCGCTGCTCCACTCAGCAGTGTATTTCTGATCTGCCTGTTCTGCTCCCTGCTCAGTCTCTGGTGAGCCCTCTCGCCGCCCCACACCTCTGGCCTGTACCCCAGCTTGTACGTATAAACAAAAAATAAAAAAAAAAATCTTAAAAAAAAAAGATCTCTTGTAGAAGAGAATTATTTTGAATTTAACAAATACATGAGACATGAGCCTACTCAATAATTACCAACACAGAAATAATTAAAGTGAATAAACATGAAGGATTTCCAAGTGAAATTTTTACTTTAAGGGCAAGAAAAACAATTGTAGATGCCCATTTTGACATATCAAAATGGTCAATTTGAAATGCAATTAAAAAATTTGAAATGACTTTAATATTCTCTTTTTCTTGAGCCGGGAAAGTTGAGAATGAAAATCTTTGATCAGAAGTAAAAGCAACTGTCTCTGGTTTGGTTTCCCCTTTCCAAGTGTGACTAAGATTGCAATTATATACTTTGAATGTTTGTTTACTGAAGTTAAAATTAAATGGTAAAATTATATTTGTGTAAAACTGAAATGGATAACAAGGTAGGTGATATATAGGTATACAGGTAGGTATGTATTTAATTGAAATATAAAGCATTCTGATGTAGAAAATGGATATGCATAGGAATTTTTTCTATATTAAAAATGAGCATTTAGACCTTTAATTGTAACAAGCATTGTCATGAACATTCAAGCATACAGTTGTATACTTTAATAAAAATGAGCTACAACAAATTAGAAATTAAAAATAAACTTGTTCTTTGCCACAGAGAGTATGAGGGAATTCTCCCTTAGAAGATAAAGTGGAACTTCAAATGAAAATCTAACATTTCAAGGAAGACAAAAATATGGTAATCATTGAGGACTTCTTATTGAAGAGAGATATATTGCTGATTCTAATGATTCTATCAGATAATATTTTTTAATTACAGAAAGCAAAATAAATTGCTCAAAATAATGTTTCTCTCTCTCTCTCTTTCTCTCTCTCTCTCACACACACACACACACCCCTTCCTTTCAGAAATCTGGGAGTCAGTCATGAAATGCAGGTAAACTTACCACTTCTTCATATTGCTTAGAATGAGGCTTCCATTCTCAAGGATGCAGAAGGGAAGGGGAAAATGTTGTATGCCTTCCACCTGAGTTAGATCCTTCAAAATGTAATTTTCTATAAAAACCACCTCAAATACTTTTCTTATACCTCAAGGACCAGAACTCTCTAAAAAGCAATCTGAAAGATGTAGTTTTTTAATTGGACACACCCTCAATCCTAAAGGAAGAACAGGGAAATGGACAAAGGATAGATACCTGTCAGTCTTGACTACTGGAATATTCTCTACCACTCCTATTAGGACAAGGTCTTCCCATTTAAATAGGAACTTTGAATGAAACTAACTCAGCTTCCACTTCTAGCTTCTTCATTTTTCACCATCTTAGGAAATTACCCGGACTATTGCTCCAAACAAAGTTCAGAAAGTTTTCTTCAGCAATTAAAAAATTATGATTCTGAAAACTTATTGATAGCTGAGCTATGTAGTGTATATGATTTATTTTCCCATCTCCTAGTACATCTTAACTGTAGATGAACTCTTTAACTGGTTATTTTAAAATACCTTAATTGGTTTGCTATGTACCTATCACTTATTCATACCATTACTCATCAAAAATAGCAGACTAGGGGGATTATGTGTTCACCTCTTCCCATGATCACAACAAATCTACAAATAAATATGGATTCGTCTACCCAGACACAGGCCTGAAATCCTGATGAATAGAATTTTCACAATAAAGAATAAAAAGGTTGCATCCAGATTGATAAGAGACACAAATATTCTCTTGTGCGGGCAAACACACCACAATGGGAGTAATGAGGTACAACCAGAAAAAAGTCTTTAAGATACAGATTATTTTTTTTTTAGTGGAGGTAATATTTCACAGCATAGTACAGGTTATGTGTATACAGAGTCTCATCTCAGCAACTGTATCTATTATACCATGCCAACCACCAAATATATAGTCACAAGGAGCAGGACTTTTCCCTGGGTAGCAGGAGAAGGGTTATGCCTAACACTTGGCACCACAAGCCAACGATGAAGCATACGAGAGATCAGTCATGGGAATCCTGAAGGCAAGAAAGAAGTGAGCCAAAGAAAGCAGAGGAAAAAGTAGAGACTAAGACCATGTTCTAATAACCTGCACATGTACAGATTCACTTTCCTTTGGACCCAACTGGGTAAAATTGCTCCAAATAGCTCTTTATCCACAGGTGAAGGAATCCTCAAAATTTTGTCTTTGAGGCAAGAAACTTTAGGGACTACTCCAGTGCCAGAGTAACTGGCAGGCATAACCTTGCTGATAAAAGTTCTGGGGCGCACCCATCACAGAAACTACCCTCCATACCACTTGACCCAGATGATAAATCCCTCATTAGAGCTCTACCCCACCCCTGGGAATTAGCCAAGGGGAGTCAGAATGACAGCAGAGTCCACGCCTGGCAGGCAAACAGACTTGGCCATACCAGATTCTACCTGCCTGCTAGCAAGCAAGGGACTCCTATGGTTAGCAAGACCCCAATCCCTGCAGACCTTCCAAAGCACAGTCAGCTAGCAAGCTGGCTCCATTATCCACTGCATGACTTTCTTACCCACTGCCTGCCAGACCCCATGCGCTGCAGATTACCAAAAAAACTAGAGCCAAAATTAGAATTTGACTGTCATATTTGTGTTGAGCAAATACAGATTGATAGGAAATGACTAATTTTTAGTAATATGACTTTTGTAAAAATTTGTTTACCAGTGTTATCATTGAAGAATTTGGTGCCTCAAAAATAAAAGTTCAGTTTTGTCTATTCCTTAAACCCCAGAACTCTGATGAACAGAGGAGGAGGCTAGAGGTGGGAAGAAAAGGGGAAGAAGGTCCAATGGACTATGGTGGAGGATTATGGATGCTGTGGTGTTGGGAATGGTGTGAAGAGGTGTGAACTTAATTCCTAACTCATATACAGGGTTATAAACCAATGTTACTGCAGTAAAAAAAAAAAAAAAATAGAGTTCAAAAATAAGTTCTAGACAAGAAGAATAAACTGCAACTAATAATAAATTGAGTTTAATTTTAAGAAAATGTTTAAAATTTAATTTTAAAAATAGAGGCATAACAAAATAGAATTACAGTATTTCTATTATTTTTCATAGCATCAAAGTCATCAGATCTAAAATTTTCCTAGTGAAATGCCTACAACGAATGGTCCCTAGCATCTGACTAAATTCTCCCAGCAAATGTCAAATCTTATATGTACATACAATGTACCATTTTGAATAACTGTCATTGTTTGAAAGTACCGCCTCATACATAGAAATACTTCATGACTGGTTATATGTTGTAGAGAGATAATTTTAGTCAAGACCAAATAATGCTATTTTCAAAGACTGATGGAGAACATAAGGTAACAACGTATTGCTTCTTCTCATATCCCAGATAATGAGCTAGATTTTTGCCCATATTTTAACTTAATAAGTAAGCTTGCCAGTAATTTGGCTTAATGAATCAGTAATTTACTTCATGACACACTAGCAATTTTGGAATCAATACGCCTTCTGGAGAGTGGAACCCTTAATTGTAACTGGTTTGCTGGCAGGATTTGGCTAGTGGCATTTTCTAAGCATTCCTAACTTTCCTTGCTTTCAATCTCAGTGTTTATCATTCCACATTGCCTAATTAAGATTCATATTTTACTGGCTAGCATACTTTTATAGACAATAGTTCCTATAAAATAGTAAAAATATAAAAGTAACATTAAAAGTCACAAATTCTGATTTTTTTTTTAAATGTAATTTTTTTTAGTGACAAATACATGAAATACCGGTTAACTAGACATTATTGGATGTCTGATATAAGAAAGTCACATTGTAAGAAGACCGTGTGGATTGGGAGGTATTGTTATGGTTGTATTAGCAAAATACTGATAACTAAAATGACTCTAAATGTTTATAATATGCAGCACTAAATTTAGCAATTTCAGAATTTAATTTACTACAAATATTTATACGGAAAATAATTGAATGTATCTTAAATAAATGACTATAATATATAAATTACATCTCAAAAAAATCAATTAGTTAATTAATGGCAATTATATAAAAAGTGTATAAACTGTGCTGCTTCATCAATTACACTTCTGGGAATTTATCCTACATAAAGCACAATCTAAAAATGTATAGAGTAACTTGTTAGTCACTATTTGTATACTTTATTAATAACTCATTTAGTCTTTATTTCTCTTTTGAGGATACAAAAAGTCCATTCACTTATTCATTTAACAAATTTATTGCAAGCCTGCTATGCACCAAGCAGTGTGAAAACTCATGATGATCTACATTCCTTGTAGAGACATTCAATAAATTAGTCAGTGCACAAACATAAAATTTAAAATGCTGGAAGGAAAAATGAATTAGGAAAGACACTAAAGAAGGAAGTCTAATTCAGATTAGGAGCTAATCAACAAAACTTTCTTTGAGGAAATGCCATTTAAATTGAGAAATTTAGAAAAAGGATAAATAAGGTTTAGCCAGGCAAAGAATTAGTGCTGAGTAGGATGCTTGATTCTTTAAAAAGTAATTGCTGGTTTTACATATGTATATGTAGATATCAAACCAGATGTTTATGGTCTGCAGTAAAAGAAAAGAGTAAACAAAAGTACAATTAGGTTTTTAAGGGCAGGGAAAGGAGATGAGACTCTGAGGTATCATTTAATTGACTGTAATAATGAAAACATCACTCTCAAATCCACTGTTCATTCATCGGACGGTTCTGTGCGTGCTATAGAATTTCAGCTGAATAAATAACATAAATTATGTTAGAGAAAAATAATTCACAAACCCACGAAAAGGAATGCACTTTTGGTTCAAATCTCAGCAGTATAATCTTTTCTATTCTGGTATTCACTCAACACATTGCATTATAAACTAAGATAATGAATTCTCACTTATGATGCCTTTTATTTTCTAATGGGTCAGATTTCTATAGTTTGTAGTAGTATATCCTGCAAAATGAAAGCATCACAATAACTCTTGTTCTTACATTAACTCTATAAACAAAATTTCCTGAGATTCAGAGTAAACTACAAAATACATTAATGCCATTTTTCATGAATATCAAATTAACAACCAAAGCCTTAATATAGTAATTTATACTATGGAAATATAATGTTAATATACACTTTTCAATTGTTTTTCTCTAAAACATATAGTAAAGAATTTTAGTGAGACGTCTCAAGTTATTGATCTCAAAACACATGGTGCATTTTCATAAATATTTTCTCAGATTTCCTTGCAGTTTGGACAGAATTATACATAGGTAACTTTAAAGTATAAACACCAAAATGACTTATTTAAATTTTATGTGATAAACACCAGTGTCATTTCACATTTGATATTTCATTTGGTTTAGCTTTCCTGATATTACACAGCCATCTAATTTATTAAGATTTAAGAGTCATCTGCATAACTAGATGTAGTATTATACACATAAAGCTGTGGAATTTATTCATGATAGTACTGTCTGAATTATCATATTTAGAGCTATGTTTGCATACCATAAAATAGCCTTTAAAAATCAGAAATGAGGTGAGTAAAGTGTTATTCAAGGTTTTCCAAGTTCCTGCTGTATTTTGAACAAGTTTGTTCCTTCAAGTGATTCAATACTAGATATACAAATTGACCATTAGGATATACTGTCATGTCAGAAATTAATATGCCACTACTTCCTTCTGTCACCTACAGTCCTCCTTTACAAAACAGGACCATTGACTGATTTTTCCTTTTAAGAAATATTTCATAAGTGCTTATCATGTACAGAAGACACAGTGCTCATTGTTGAATCATGAGTATCAACTTCAGACTCAATGTAGATCTCTTTCTGAAATAAATTTTCAACATGGCAAAAAGGATATCAGGTATCTTGACCAAGACTGTGCACCTAGGCCTCATACCAGAAACTTTATGGAAGAATTTACCGGTGATCTCCTTGTGCCCCAGTTCCACTTCTGAAATTAAAACTTATTTTGAGATCCAAGCTATACCTTCTGTGCAATTTTAATAAGTAAGTAATTTAGTTTTCTCTGGTATTTCACTTTGGATACTTTCCTACAACTCAATTTTCTCTAAGACTAAACACTGCATTACTCTTGACTGTACCTTTTGGAAGGTTTTCACCAGGGCCAATGGTTTATGTTGTGATTGACGCATTGCCAGTTAGCAGAATTCCTAGATTTTGCCTCTTTTCTGAGATTGGTTTTACAATGCTGCCTCTGTTTCTCCCCTTTGGCAGTATTTTATTAAATCCTGAGACTTAATCAGCTCCTGTTGCATCACCATAAGGATAACTCAATATCAAATACTCTCCCTTTTATTTACAAATGTAAATAAAGCTTAAATTTTCTCATCTGTCTTTTATACTATCTTTGGCAACATCCCTGCAGATGAAACATTTATCCCTCTATTCTTGATTATCGTTATCAAGAATATTCTTCTCTCAGTTCTAAAAAGAAATGTGTTTTTCTCCTAAGTACTAGTTAATAGTAGAACACTTCCTTTGTGCATAATTTTCACTGAGATACATGTCAAAACTCATGAGATTTGGTTATGACAACACTTAGGTAATAATTTATAGTATTAACTAATAAAAACAGAGATTAATGATAAAGAAATTAAGCCTTTGCTATGGGTTGAAACCCAAAAAAAAGATAGATTGCTATCTTTACCCTCAGTTTCTCAGAATATAACCTTATTTGGAAATAGCGTCATTGCAGATGAAATTCATTTAAAGGAGGGTAGGGGACCCTAATCCAATTTGACTTTTCTCTTAAAAGAGGGTAACAAGGTTAAGGCACAAAGACCTACAGGGGATACATCATTTTATAACAAAGCCAAAGATTGGAATTATAAGCCTCTAAATCCACAAATGTTAGTTTTCCAGGATACCACCAGAAGATGGAAGAGACAAGGAAGGCCTCCTTTAAAAGTTTCAGAGTGTATGAACAACTTGATTTCAAATCTCCAGCCTCCAGAACTACGAAACAAGAAATTTCTATGTCTTAAGTCATCCAGTTTGTGATTTAGTTGTAATAGCTCTAGGAAGCTAATAAATTCCTGTTTCAGCTAGAGATATATCTTTTAAAACTTAAAAATTTAGAGCTAGATTACAAGGAAAAAAGTTCATGTAATCAACTTTTAAAAAATATAAATACAACTCAACAAAACATAGTTAGTTGATATTAAATACAAACAGATTGCTACTCAAAATGCTAGTATAATAGGCAGACATACTGTTGGGAGACTAATAAAAAGAAAAGAGAAAAAGAATAAAAATAATAAGAAAAAATTAATATCTATCATAAAAATCTGTCAAAAAATTACTATAATAGCTCGACAATAAAATGAGATGGTCTAAGACCCTTGAAAGCAATCCATGTATCTGAAACATTCAGGAGAGGAGGGGGAATATAAATCAACTTCAAAAGAAAGTGATAAAATGGACAGGCTTTAAAAGTTATATTTTTAACATGATGATTTCTCAATATTTTCATTCATGTACCTAGCCTTTTTATCAGTTTAGAGATTTTACCTACTATAAGAATTAATGCCAAATAATTGTGTAAATTGCTTTATTAGTGTGTAGTCCTCTCTCATTGCTTCTGAAATTATTCTTAGTGAATGTGCACGTGATTGTGCTTGAGAAACCTTCAGTCCAATTCTACATTTAATGCCAACTCTCATCTCTAAACATACAGTCAGTATGGGTGTAAAGTAATAAAAAATAAACACTGCATATGAAAGCACTGGAAAATATGCTAATGACCTTACTTAGGATTCTTTCTTAGCACAGCATTTTGCATCCCAGATAACGAGTAGTTTTCTGTTTCTGAAATACATTTGGTTTACCTGTACTTTAGTTCAATCAATTATAGCTGCCCCAAATCCTTCATTTTCCCCACTGCAGAAAAATTTGCTGCTCATTAATGAGCAACAGTTATGCACATGAAATTAAAGTCATTACTTAGAGTTCAATAAATAATAGAACTTATGACTAAAGATTCTTTTTAATCTGCTGATGAATTATATGATATGCCAAACTCAATTTAAAGCTTAGTAAAAGTGAATTTGAAGAGCTGATCAAAGTCAATCTGTGCTTGTTTAGCATATAAATAACTCAAAAGAGAATGTTCTATTTAAGAACATTTATTAAAATTCTTTGCAACTTGCTAAGAAATAGTCTTCTTGGAGTAACTCAGGAGTTCTTCAGTTACAGGCAATGGGGTTCCTGTACACTGGGAATAAGCAAAAACTTACTTTTTTCAAATCTCTGTTCTATCAAATGGATGAAAAAAGATCTCTTATCACCTGGCACTCCTTGTCCCTCATTTCATACTCTGACAGCTCTATTTACTTTAAGTCCACCATCAATAATTTAATGCCTTTCCTTTTCTTTTTACATCGTGTGGATTGAAATGTGTCTCCCTCAAAATATATGTTGAAGTCCTAAACACCTCAGAATGTGACATTATTTAGGATTAGTATCTTTACATTGGTAGTCAAGTTAAATAAGGTCACTGGGATGAGCCCTAGTCCAACATAACTTGTGTCCTTATAAAATGGGGAAATTCGGATACAGAAGCACACAGAGGAAAGAATATGAAAACACAGGAGAACGGCATGTCGCTAGAATAATAATCTGGAGGCTAAGGAATCTGAAGCATTGCCAACAACAAAAAGTTAGAAGGGACAGGAAAAATTCACCCATACATACACTAGAGAGAGTCCAGCCCTGCAGACACTATGGTTTTGGATGGCTAGACTCCACAACAGGAAGTCAATAAATTTTGCTGTTGTAAGTCACTCAGATTTTCGAAGTTAAGCATGTCTTACAGGTAAGAAATCTAAGTCCACAGGTGTACAGTTAATATGTGAAAAAGTGAGAAAATCTTATTTTTAATCCTTCCCAAACCTGTTTAATTCTGCCTGAAATACTGGAATTTGAAAATGGTCAAGAAAAATTTTAATATCCTAATACAACATAGAAAAATAAATTCAATGTTTTTGGGTGCTTTTTGTAAATATAAGGTTTGTTTGAAGTAATTCACTGAATCCGACTGTATATCTATTATTATGTCTGAGTGAACCTTCATTAATTCCAAGTCAGAAGATTATTACTGGAGTTAATTCCTAAGGAAAACCTACTAATTGGAAATGAAGATTATTAAATCCTTAATTATCAAATCCTCTCAGTGACAGATTCCATTGATGAAGTCATGAAAAACACTCAAAAGAATTAAGATAATTGTTCATTGGAACAAGTTGGTGGAAATTTATTATTTACTGAAAAGTTTTCACCAAAATCTGCTTCTTTGTTCTTTTATAGTTAGAAAGTGTAAGTGATTACAGGTTTCCTAAGTAAAGATTATATTTTCCAGTCTCAATTATGATTCACTGTGGCCATGTCACTAACCTCTGGCAAATAGAATAGAATGTAAAGTGTGTTCTATAACTTATGGAGTGGGTCTCTATGAATTGGCTATAACTTCTCTGTCCATTTCCTCTTTCCTGATTGCTAGAATCCGAGTGTATTTCTTGTTCCCAGAGAAGAGAGTAGGACCAGGTGCATATCCTTGCTTTCTGATCCTCAATGACTTATTTAGACTCTCTGGGTTTCAGTTTCTCAATTTAGCAAAGTAAATAGTTGAGTTTTTCTTCTGGAAATGCTGTTAGAATAGGTTATTGCATAGGAAAAACATCAGCAAAGGAGCTGCCATCAAAAATAATATTTTTATAGTCAGAAAGTTTTCTAGTCTTTATATCCTTAAAAAAAAAATTTTAAGAATTTCATAATTTAGGTACTTAAAATGGAAAAAAGGAGGGCTCTGGATTTCTTTACTTCTACAAAGTAAGTTATGGACCCATAAGAGCCCATCCTTAATTCTCAAATTCTCTCAGCGACAGATTCCACTGATGAAGTCATGAAAAGCACTCGAAATAAAGAGGATAACTGCTCATTGTACAAGTTGGTGGAAATAGCTCAAGAGACGTGACTGCTCTCTGGAGTTCACACCAGCTACATGTCTCCCTAGAGGGGATCCCAGTACTTGTTTCTCAGTGTCACACAGACAGAGCCTAAGCAGACTCCTGGAAAACCAAGCCACCCCTACACTTTCCCAAATCTCTAATAAGTGTTTCCAACTCTAATTGAAGTCTTCCCATTGGCAGAGATTTTCTCTCAGTGCAGAACTTCAAGAAGTATAACAAGTAAATTTCTAGTTTTGCATTTCTTTGGACATAATGAGATTTTTTTTTTTTTACAAGTTTGGAAGGTTTTAAATCTTCCTCCATGCTGAGTAACAGCAGATATTTATTACCAAACAGTAACTAATTAACAATGTATACCTCAGTTACTAATTCCTTGGATATAAATTTCCAGTATGTTAAATGCATAGTTTTTGAGATTTATTTTAAAAATTGAAAAATCCATATATCAAATTACATGGTGCTGTCTAACATTTATTATATTAGAAATGGTACATTCACACTACTGTATTTGCTGTATGCTATGCATTTTCCATTTCAAATACATAGTGAAAAATATTTCCCAGTGGGAAGACATTGAAGCAGTGTTTTATCAATTACACGTAGTTTGATTTATTCTGGGCATGATATAATTTATTTCATTTTTGAAAGTAATTGTTACATACTCAACACTAATTAAATGTTCTTATTAAACATCAGGAAGTGAGTTTATTCACAACTTGATAAAGAATGCATGTGCGAAATAGTCCTAAAGAGCTTAATCATTCCCAGGTCATGCTTCAGTTAAAATTACAATTAGTAAAATTATTGGATAACACATGGTTTTCCTGACAGTTGACAGATTTGATCATCTGCTGTTTGATCTGCCAAATTTACTCTGAGCTCTCCACGAGGTAGAAAAGTGCACTGAACAGGAACTATTTCCCACTTCTCCAAATGTCTGTTGAGCACACCCTGGATGGTAATTTTACAGTGAGTCAAAGAAACACATATCCATGTAGAAATTTGAATTCCTTGAATATCAAATGAATAAAATGTAAGTTGTATTATACACTACATCAAAATACACATCAATTTTTCAAGAAAAAGAATGACCAGGCAATAGTCACATTAAAATTTCTCTGCCATTCCATAAACAACAAAATGACAGAATAAAAAGTAACAATAATAATTGATATGTTACTATGTGCCTGCCTTAGTAATGAAATATGTACATAAATTATCATATAATCTTCACAATAACTTCATGTTTTTCAGAACTAAAAATAGAATAATATTTTTCTAACAGTGAAATATTTACTTTAACTAGTAATTGCATCCCCAAGAAGTTTCACATTTGCAGGCTAGAAAAGAAATTCAGTAATTTGTTCCTTTAGTTAATTTTATTTAAATTCAGTTTTAAAAGATGGGGCTTATTATGCTTTGGTTTAGATGCACAAAAGCATTAAAATTGATGAGTATTTTTGTGAATTTGGCATTGGGAAAGGGATAGAGTCAGAGACAGAGATAGATCACGTTATTTTCTCATTATAAAGCCCTCTTTAGTTTGTTTTGTAACAAAAGCCATATAATTACTAAGAGAATAGGCTGAAAGACAAAGTGACTAAGTGAGAATTTCAAGTTTGTAAGTTTCAAGAGTATAAAATCAAGTTAAACTATAAAATTCAACTTAAAAAGTATGTAACTAAATTTTCAAATATTGAAGTTTATCTTATACCCTGAGACCACTGCGATATTATTATCCTCTATTCAATAGCTGGTATATTCTAAAAATGATTATTGTCCTTCACAGATGTTTATCATTTTCTTCAATTAAATAAGATGCATTCTGATTTGAATGTTTTGGTTAGATGCTAAAATATTCCACCACATTATATGTAAAATTCAGAGAGTAAAGTAAAAACATAGAATAAAAGACCAAAAGTTAAAATAGCAAACTCTAAGGAAATAATGAGCATTTGTTTTATGTACTTTTCAATTCCTTGCTGCAATATACTACATAAATCCAAAGTTATTGTAAATAAAATATAAATAACTCAGTGAAAATATCAACTCACCATATTATTACACCTGGGACAGTTGGCAAACAAGCCTGTGACAGCCATATAATTATTTCAAGAAAATAAACTAAAAGATGTATTCTGAATTGTCATGAATTTCAAAGCACCCAAATAGACTTTTTACAAGCTAATAGTTTTCATTATTAAAAATAATGCATACTTACTATAGGAAATCTAGAAAATGTAACAAAATATCAAAATAAAATTATTAAACAGCTAATCCCCCAATCCACAAATTTATACTCTCAGTATTTTGGTGAAATGAAGCATTACAAATAGAGACCCCTTATATTTAGTACTTGTTTATGCACTTACCATTCCATCATGAGCATTTCCTCATAATTATTAATGTTGGAAATTTAATTTTCTCAATTTTAATTAAAAATAGACCGATAAACCTCAGATTGTTCTCATGGATTTGCTTAGTGTCTGTGTTTTATTAATATAATATATATATATATATACAATATATGTATTTATAAGGTCATTATCTTGACTTAATCCTCCAAATGAAAAAATCATAACCATTATAAAACATTATATGTACATCATTATTCAAATACATAGGATATGTTTCATTTTTATTTTGAAAGTAAATACTAAGAATAACTCTATGACTTTACACACTATATTTGGTGGAAATTTCATGCACCTATGCAATAGATATATATTTTTCATCACTTAAATATAATTTTGTACTTTGGAATCATGCTCCCTATTTATCCTACTTTTATGTTTAAAGTTAAAATTTTTTAAGTATTGCACATATATTACCCTATTTGATAGTTAAATAAGTAGAATACAAATTATGTTAAACCAATAAATTAGAATATCTTTCAAATCTAATTTTTCGAGAAAGACATAATTTACTAAAATAGTCTCACGAAGAAAAAAGAAATGGGAAATAGGAATAATGCATAAATTTGAAAAATCATTTGGGGATTTGAAGGTTGGAAAAGGAATTTTCACTGTAAAATGATTGAAGACTACTTGGCGAAAATGTCAGCTTCATTCTGTTACCAAATAGAGGGGTATATAGCTTGACAGCAGACACTCTATGTGGAAGAAAGAAGTTAGGTACTTGCAACAAGTAAGGAGGCAGGGAAATAAATCTCCAAACTCTGGGTTGGAAGATTCAAAAGATCTTTTTAAAAGGGGAAAAGCATTAGTAGAACAAAGAAATGAAGTCAGGAGATTGGAGTAGTGGGCTACTCTGAGCATCTGCATAGCCAGAAGACCAAATGTGATTCTACTTGTTACATGTTCAGAAAATGGCAGTTCAAGTCCACCATGGGGTGGGAGTTTTAATTTTATTTAAGATCACTGGTTATTTCAGGTTACTCAGGGTTGAAACTGAACATGCCCTGGGCTCTCCTTGTGTTAGCAGACTGATCAAACGGGATAGAAGTTATTGGAACCTGGTTCATAAGATACGTTGAGATATTGTTTACAGTAAATCAGTTAAGCATTTTAACTGCCTTGCTGGGAATAAATCAAACAATTCACTGCCTTAATTAAAGGAGGCTTAAATCAGAAAATTTGACATGGAGACCTCACAATACCAGAAACTAGAGGTGGGGTTAGAAATGGTTAATCTAGTTATTAAACCAGCTACAGAAATGAAAACTCCTTAGGCACAGGAAATCCTTATATACAAATTGTTAAAGAAAACATTTATAGTTGCGGACGAGGGGTGGGGATATGGAGACTGAGAACCATTAGAGAAACACTGATCCTTACAAATTAATCCAGTCACACCCTAGAAGTGATTGGTTTAACAACAGATAACAATTTCACAAAGGAATAAGGCCCCCGAAATTAATAATAAATTAGAACAATCCTTGCCCTAGCAAAACACAGCTCTCCCTAGATTGCCACTTGTATCTATGCAGATGCTTTTTTTTTTCTCCTTTTTTCGCCCCTTTCTCCTTTTCCTAAAAGACCTAGCCTTTTAAAATGGAATCTTCATGGGCTGTGTCTGTGCAAATATCTCCACCTCACTGGCAAACTACCAGTATAGCACTGAAAGGGAAATGCCCAAACTTTTCACAGAGGTACCTCAGGACTCCACTCACTGAATCCAACATCCATCAAAATGACATCCTTAACTATTGCTGCCATTCTCTGGGGTTCTGGTTTTATCACAAGATCTCTTGGATACAATGAATGTATAGTGAAGTATAACTGAAAAACTCTAAATCCAAATACAGAATAATGACTAACTTTTGGAAGAAAGAGAGCAAGGATTGCCTTACACCCTGAAGGCTATGCTCTTCATAATCCAACAGCCACTGTTTCACAGAAACTTCATTGTGAATACTGCATGGTAGGATTCTGCAGTCCACACCCAAGAAAAGGCATCCACAAAGGCTCTGAAGGTGAGGGTGGCAAGCAAAACAATGATGCTTTATTCCAATAATGTTTATGTATTGAAATAAATGGGAAGAGATTTTAACTAAAGGGCAGGTGTTCATCTCCAAATTCACTATTCTCTTCTACATGCTTGCTATGCAAAATTTTAAATTTATAGAAACAACTCACAGGTAAATTGTTTCTGCAACAGAAAGTATCTGCTGCTATAACAGGGTGGTCCCAAGAAAAGGGGAGGTTGCAGGTTCCCTGCCCCACCCAAAGAAGGGTCAAGCTCAACAGGGAAAGTAGAAGCTAGAGAGGAGGTGTGGAGAAGGAACAAAAAAGGATGGAGAGAGCCAGAAAGGGACCGGGAGGAGGCAGAGGGCAGAAAAACACATGAAAAAATTGTGCTTGCTTCTTGGTATTGGACGGTTGAAACAAATGTGGACGAGAGATCCATGGGGAAGATAACAATGACAGTTTTATCCTGATTTTGATTTTGTTCCTCTGTCCTAGACATGCTCAGCCCTTCTGCCCCTTTCCTAAGGATCCCCACTAAGAGATAACCTTAGACTTGTGACAGGCTTTCAGTCCTTAGTGGCCCTGCTTTGGGCCAACCTTGTTTGGCTGGGCATTTGCCCATGAGGAGATGGACATCTTTGGGTACTTAATTTCGAAAAGATATTCTTTCCCTTCTCTTTATTGCACACAAATTGTATTAAAGTTCCTTAACATTAAAAGTCTTACATATTAGAATATGTTTTGTCGTGATGAGGCTGAAGGCAGAACCTAATTAGACCAGGCAGGTTTGGGGGTTCTTGGGTGACCCTCATCCTGCTTTGTAACACTACCAGTGTTAGATATGTGCCTTTCCATTTCTAAAAAGTGTGAAAATTATCAAGGACTTTTAAAATATAGCTAACATGGTAATACTTCTGATATAGCTAACATTGTAATACTTCTGTTACAGTGTAATCCCCATAGAAAGGTGGTTCCAGGTTCCCTGACCCGCCCAAGGAAGGGTGGAGCTGAGTAGTAAAAGAAGCTAGAAAGTCTGGAAGAAGGACTTAGGAAGGGGAAGAAGACGACTTGGAGGAGGCATTCAGAGCAGAAATATGGAAGAAGCCATGCATGCTTCTCGATATTAGACTTGTACCAGGGACTTAGGGGAAATGGAGGCAGAATCTTGAAAGAGACAGGGACATGGATGACAGACCCATGAGGGGGATGACAATGGCAGTCTTTATCTTGACTTGCATTTTAATTTTGCTCTTTTTTTCCCAGATTTGACTGGACCCTTTTGCTCCTTTCCTGTGGTTCCCCACCAGAAGGTGCCTTAGACTTGTGGTAAGTTTTTGGGCCTCAGTGGCCTTTCTTTGGGCCAACCTTGTTTGGCTTGGCATTTATCCACAAGGTGATGGGTGACTTTGGCTATTTCACTGGAAAATATTTTAACATTTTTCTTTCTCTTCTCTCTGTTGCACACTAATTGCATTAGAGTTATTTTCTAGTGAAGGTCTTATGCACTAGAGTGTGTTTTGTCTTTATGCAGCAGACGGCAGAACCCATTTAAACTGTACAGGTTTGGGGGTTCTGGGGTGTTCCTAATTCTGCCTGCTAACACTTCCATTAATTAGGCAAATAAAAGAATGATGGTTAATTCTTAATCTTCTATTTAAGTCATTATTCTTATTATTCTGCTATCAGCAGAACTCAATTTTCCCTTATTTAAATTCAGGAGTCTTGACTAGTTGATCTCTTAAATTCCATTTAAATTATATCTTATACAGTTTTATGAGTTGTTTTTAAAACTTATAATTGTACTTTAGCTATGTGAATATAGAATCATTTGTTAAGCAAGTAAAAATTACATTTTACTAAGAAATTTAAGCAGGCACATATATTTCTTTTGTAAATATCTTACTAAAAATGAAAAGTCACTATGAATTTTTTGTGAATTTGATAAGATATTTTTGAAGGATATTTGAATCAATGTTCCCATCACATTCTAAAAACTCAGTATGACATCTTCCATTACAAATCTTGTAGTTCTAGCTGATGTAGTTTCTATTAGGTCATTTTGTTTAATCTCAAACATTGCAAGTTCCCTTGAAAGGGGTGAATAAAAGCAATTTCTTTTAAAGTGAACTGAAACCTGATTGAAAAAAAACTGTTCTTTTGTGAAATTATAAGCTATTGTTTCAAAGAGAAATTACACACAAAAAAGCGTGTAAGGGTACTCCATGAAATTATGACAAGATCAACTGTAAAAACAATGGGATTAAAAGTGTCACCTTTCTTCTCCAAGAATGTTGTGAACAAACTCAAAATAACATTTTCATATCTGAACTGTATTTTAGTTGCCATAGTTAAAATCATATATATTCATAACACACAAAAAAGAGTCTTCTTAATTAAAAACTTTATTACATTGGATTCTTATTCATAATGTTTTTCTATCTTTTTATTCAACTGTTCATTCTTTCCACTTTTTCTAAAAAACAATATTAAAATGTTTAATGAATATCATTATAAATTATTGAATTAAGTGAAGATAGTCACTTTATTTTCATTACAACCATGCTATAGCTCAGAAAATGTTATTCAAGGGGTATATTGGATGTTTTTATTTTGTGCATTTTTCCAGTTGCTATAGATGCAGAATGATGTACAAAAGAATCTTAGTCTTAAGCTAAAATACTACCTTAATTGTAGAAACAATTTAGGATGAATAGGGCAAGGTATGAGGGAAGAGGTCTGAAATTTTCTTTCCCTCTTTGTATTCACATCCCAGAACCACTCAAGATTTTGTTGTTTAGAGGATTTATGGGGGTTCCATTATGCAGGTTTGACTTTGACTACTGGCAATAAACTCACCTCCAGTTCCTCTTCCTTACTCAGCCACATACGTGTGAGGGGGTGACTGGGTCTGGGCTGGTCACTGGGGCTGAAATCCCTAACTGATAATAACAAGGCTGTTTCCTCTACCAACCAGTCCCCACCCTAACATACTGAAGTTATAAAATGCCCTAGCAGAAGGCCATTAGCATAAACTCCTGTGCGTAGAAATGGGGTGGCTTGTGAATAACAAAAAATACTCCTGTCACTCAGGAAATTCTCAGGTTTTTAGGAGATATTGTATCAGAAACCAGGGACTGAAGACCAAAATATATTTCTTTTTAAATCACTCAAAGGCAATGAGAACTAATTGAAAGAATACTTTAGAGATTAAAAAAAGCAAACAATCTCAAAGGCAACATAATGGGGAAAAAAATGAAACAGAAGAGAATGCAAAATATAAAATGGTGACTATATAGCCAATATAACTAATGCTATTAGCTGAATGTAATAAAGATACTAATTTAAACAGAAGTATTGTGAGATTGGATTTTTAAAATGCAAACTAGGTTGTTTAAAGACATAAATATGTAAGACTATAGAATGACTGAAAGCAAATATATGAATATAAAGATACTACAGGGTCCTCCCTGGTGGCGCAGAGGTTAAGCGCTGCTCTGTGGAGCTGTCAGCAGCAGCAATGCAAGTTTGACGCCCAGCTAGGGAGATTCCCACACGGTGTGGCAGACCTCTCCTGCTTCACCCGCTGCTCCCCTCAGCAGTGTATTTCTGTCTATCTGTCTGTTCTGCTCCCCAGTCTGTCTCTGGTGAACCTCTCACCGCCCCACGCCTCTGGCCTATACCCCAGCTTGTATGCATAAATAGATAAATCTTTAAAAAAAAAAAAAAAGATACTACATAAAAACAGCTAGATAAAACTGATGTAGCTATGTTACAATTACACCAAATAGACTTTACATTAAAAAGCATTAATAGAAATTGACAAATCACTTCATAATGATGTTGTTCTTGCTTGGTTTTCTTGTCTCATTTATCTGTCAAATACTTAATAAGTATATTAAAAGATTTTGCACTAATTTTGGAGATTTCTTTCTCTTTTTCTGGTTATTAAATTTTCATTTTATAGATTTCTGGACTATTTTAGGTTCATATAGTTTAAAATTAATATTTATTCTTGGTACAGTAAAACTGTCATCATTATGAACTATCATTTTCTGTTAAGGATTTTTACCAGAAAATCTATTTTACGCAATAATAATGATGGAGGCTAAGAGTAGAAAATTTAGGGTGGAGGTGTCAGAAGACCAGAAACTGGAGGTGGGGGTAGAAATGATTAACATAGTTGTTAAACCAGCTATAGAAATGAGAAATCCTTTGGTCCCAAAGAAAGGACCAAAGTATCTGAGGCACAGATCAGAGGTGGAGATATGGAGATAATGGGTCATTATAGAGAATCACTGGTCCTTACAAACCAAGCTAATCACACTCTAGAAATAATTAGTTTAACAATGGCTAATAACAATGCCTCAAAGGAATGAACCCTTCCCCAAAAGAACACTCTATCAGTACAATTTCTGTACTGGCAAGACAATACTCTTCTGCCCCCCTGTGACTATGCTGGTGTTTCTTTTCACAAACCCTTTTTCCCTTTGCAAAACAGCAGCAACAGCTTTTCCAGTCCACTTGTGTCTGTACAAGTCTCTTCTCCTTTCCTTTTTTTATATAATAAAACTATCCTTTTGGATATAACCAAAAGTCTTTTCCTCATAGGGAAACTCATTGTGTGCTGCTGAAAGGGGAACCCTGGTGAAACTTTTCTCAGAACCCAACAACTCTCCAAAAGGACCTCACTAAAATCTTGCAGTCTTCTCCATTCACATGCTTTAATCTAGAATTTTTGAAGAAAGCTTGAGAGCAGTGTATAAGTAGGAGAGTGTTTGGGAAGAAGTTCAGGGAGTTAAGAAGGGATGTATTATGTAGGACCTCATTACTGAGAGACTTAAAGTAGAAAATTTTGGATGGAGGCTTCAGAGGGCCAGAAACCAGAGTTGGGGCTGAAATGATTAACCTAGTCATTAAACCAACAAAGAAATGAAAAATCCTTCGACACAGGAAATCCTTAGAGGACTGCTATAGAAAGTATACGGAGGTGCAGATCAGAGATGGGGATGTGGAAATTAAGGACCATTATAGAGAATCACAATTTAACAAATTGTGATTTGTTACAAATTAACCCAGTTATGCCCTAAAAGTGAGTAATAATAGGGGCCTCTCCCGGTGGCGCAGCGGTTGAGCGCTGCACTGTGGAGCTGTCGGCAGCGGCGACGTGAGTTCGATGCCCGGCCGGGGAGAATTCCAAATGGTGCGGCAGACCTCTCCTGCTTCACCCACTGCTCCCCTCAGCAGTGTACTTCTGATCTGCCTGTTCTGCTCCCCACTCTGTCTCTGGTGAACCCTCTCGCCGCCCCACGCCTCTGGCCTGTACCCCAGCTTGTATGTATAAATAAAATAAAAAATCTTTAAAAAAAAATAAATAAATAAAATAATAAACTGTACAGTATGAGAATCTTTAAAAAAAAATGAGTAACAATAGATAACAATTTCCAAAAGGAATGAACATATCTCCCCCAAAAAGAACATCATATCAGAAAAATTTCTCCCTGGCAAAGGGCAGCTCTTTCTGCCCATTTATAACTGTGCAAGCATCCTCTCCTTTTTCCCTAAAAATCCTGCCCTTTTTGGTTATAACCAAAACATCTTTTCTTGGCAGACTTCCGTGTGACACTTAAAGGTGAACTTTTCCAACGTTTTTCTCAGAGTCCCAAGGACTCTGCTGACTGAACCAAACATCTGATCAGAACCTCATCAGTAACCAAAGTAAAGATTTTGACTTTTGCTCTGAGTGAAATGGAAAACTTTAGGAAGATGTGAGACAGAATGGCATAATATGACCTAGGTTTTAACAGTATCACTATGATGCAATGAGAATAAAATAAAGAGAACAAAGGTAAAAACACAGATACCAAATAGAACACTAGTAAATATGCACATGAAATTTGATGGCAACTTGTATCACTGATGAGAAGTGATAAGAGAAATACTGAATCTACTTTTAAGGCATGTCTTGTTGTAAGAACTATCAGATTTTACTGAAAGATTGGCCACAGGGTGGGAAAATAAACAGTAGGGTCAAGGAGGAGTTCAAGGAACCTGAGTAACCCAAAAGAAGTGTAAAAGGGTGGTCCTCAGGAAAGGGGAGTGTCCCAGGACCCTAACCCCACCTAAAGCCAGAGAGATCCAAGACACCTAGGACTACGAATCCCAGAATGCCATTATCACCAAAGGAAGGATACTAAGGACTGAGGGTGGAGTTAAGCAATGGTTTGGGGATTTAAAAACCAGACCTGTGAGCTTGGAGGGCGGCTATTGCTTGTGGTTGTGGATTGCCAGGTTTTTGAGTGTCATGTGAGATTCCAGCTCAGCGGAACTGGTAGGACGCATTCATCAATTTATTCTTTATCTTTTTCCCTTCTCTTTTTGTAAATAAATCTTTTTATTAATTTTATTGTGTGTCTGCAGATGAGTCTTATAAGTCCCTTTTAAGTGCATGGGTGAGAACCCACAGACTAGCACCCCTTTTATATCAAGGATACCCTGTAACAGAAGGGATTGCCACTAACCAAACTGGGAAACTCATCATTCCAACAACAGATTTGGTGAGAAATATCAAGAGTTCAGTTATGAACTTGATAAAGTTAAGATGCCTATAAGATATTCAAGTGCAAATGTTGAACAATCAGTTGGATATGAGTTGGTAAATCCGCAATGAGTTCAAACTGCAAGTATAAATTCGGATCTTCAGCATAGAGATAGAGTGACTCACTTAAGCACATCAAAGAAAGGAAATAGAAACTGAGGTAAATAGAAAATGGATGTACAAAGACTGAGCACTGAGAGATTCCAACACTTAATGTTTGGGGCAATAAGAGAAACCATCAAAGTAAGTTTAAAAGGAATGGCCAGAGAGACAGGAAGATAATTATGTTTCCTGGTTTCTAGAGCAGTTGCCATCTTTGTCAAAGGTGCTGATAGGCAAAAATGTGGTCTCTGACTCAGCAATTGCATTTAGCCAAGTAGTAATCATTACAGATCTTATGTGAGTGAAAGAATTAATAATAGCTAGAGAAAGTTAAAATGAATCAAAATCAGATTTAAAAAGGCTGACAAGAAATTAGTGATGATGTATATAAATGAAATGTTTGGAAATTTGAGCATAAGTATGGATTAGAGATGAATATACAGAACTATCGCAGAGATGTGTTCAAGTATTTTTTCTGTTTTAAAAAAATATTCTTTCAACTATTTCATTTACTAAGTTTTTCCCCATAATTATTAAATGTTAACAAATATATTTTTTACATAATTTAGATGAGTAGGCTGATTTTCCTCCTGTAATTTAACCCTAATAAATTACATTAATCCCTATTCTGCTACTAAAACATCCCTGTATTGAAGGATGAAAGTTAATTCTGTCATGATGATTTATTTGTAAATCACATAATAATATTTTATTTAGGTATTTAAGTGTATTTTATAAAATGCAAATGAATTTTAATTTTAATTTAGATACTATCCTTATCTGGTTCCAATGTCTAAGTTACTTCATAGCATTAAGAGCTTTGGGATAGCTAGATAAAGAATTCGGTTTTCACTGATGATCTCACTCTTAGACAGTGGTGTCAGTTTTGATTTTCAGCTTTTTGCTGGTTCAAGGCCTTAGCCACATACAATTATTAACCTTTACAAAAAAAACCTTATGGATGTCAATATCAGCAATTCTCCCTAATATTCTTCAGTTACAGACTTGTTTTACATTATGAATTTCAGCTCCCCTCTTCCCTGATAGTCCTCTGTAATGTTTTTCAACTCTTCCTTGAAACCTCACATATGTCGCCCGCTGCTGCCCTCAGCAGTGTACTTCTGATCTGCCTGTTCTGCTCCCCACTCTGTCTCTGGTGAACCCTCTCGCCACCCCACGCCTCTGGCCTGTACCCCAGCTTGTATGTTAAAAAAAAAAAAAGGAATTCGTAGACTTTAAAAAAAAAAAAA